>JAIUND010002439.1:0-22363 GCA_034699125.1 Gisinianus flammeolus
CATAGTCAGAATATACAACACTGAAGTGTGAGGTCCGAAGGTGAGGGTATGCCAAAGAAATGTTGCGCTTAACTTTATTTACATACGTATGAACCAAATTGTATATCATTATTATTGTTTATCTACATTGAGTGGTGGCTAAATAAATCAAAACAAACAGCCTAGTAAAACTTTTTTAGCAAAGTTTATGAGCGTAACTTTATTATTTGGGTACATAATGTTAAGAAAGTCTATCGACATAAATACTATAATAAAACTAACGGTAAAAATAAATAAATAAAATAAAGGTAAAAAAAATTAGTCAATACATAACGTTTCTATTTTTTAAGTTTCTTGGGCTCTGTAGAATTCCAAAACTCGATAATTTGTTGATTTATAGCCACGGAGTTATAAAACTAATTAGTTTTATTAACTCAGTGTTTATAGCCCATTTCCCATTTTCGACATTTTATATCAGAACCCGCCATTTAATTAATTTGTGTATCTTTTTTCCACGTGTCTGTATTTATTTACACTCGATGTTTGCATTATTCTATTCTTATTCAAGTACCTAAATGCAAATGGAGTCAATTTAATTGACGATCATCTAAGCTTATCTAATTTTCTACCTTCCCTTGGTTGTTACACTTCTATACATTTAATGATGATTAAATTAAGTCACTTACTTTCTTTAGCGAAACGAGTTGCTCTGGCACTCATCTTGGCTGTGGATACACACTCTTCTTCCACTCGCATTTGTCCATATTCGCTGTATATATGTGGAGTCTTCACGGCGTTCTTATCCCTATTCACAAGAAATTAATTAATTATTCAATTAAAATGAACATTATACATAAAAAAATATAAATTAATTATTATTATTACTAATAGGTACACAGGTATGTAATAATAAATTTGGAACTTGCATTGCTTTCGTGGCTTTTTTCAATTTATTTTTGAGTGCCCGCCGCGCTCTCGCATTTAATTTTTGATTCATTTTCGTGGCAAAATTCTTGATGAGTCCAATCGCTTCGTGATTTCCTTGACTTCTGCTCTCTTCGTTTGAGCTTGAGCTGAAAGAATAATAATTAAACCAAATAATAAATAACCAATTATTTATTCGAATGAATTAAAAGTTTATGCTTTTATGCATAATCTACACATACAAGTAAGTAAGCATGAAATAATGTTTACAAACAAGAATAAAAACAAGTATAGATATAGGGAAAAATAAATATATTTTACCGTTTTCGACGCTTTGCTAATCTTTGATTGTAACTAGAGTTGCTGCTGTGAGATGATCCTGAGGAACCAGAACTTCGACGAGACCTAGATCGGGATGAAGAACGTGACCTAGTGGGTGGAGTGGATGACCTAGACCTAAACCGATTTCTATTACCGCGTCCTCCCCTCGTTAAATTATTTTTATTTGTCCGGCCGAGGAGTTTTCCCCTGGAAGATTGTTGAGGACTCAACTGCCGATTATTATTGTTATTGTTGTTACCACGACCTCTACCTCGACCTCGTCGACCTTGATTTTGATCGTTCATGCCCTTTCCTCCCCGTTTCTCTGGTGATGATGATGATGCGTTATCTGCACTAACCTGTATCTTCCCCTGGAGAGACGGGGCGAAAGGTAAAAGAGTAGCACGACCAGGTTCTGTCATCCTAAAATGTTCAAAGAAATTAAAACAGTGTTTGAAACTTTACTTGTATAACTATCGTAATAAAATATTTATCATAAAAGATATTAATAATAGTATTATTGTTAAATTACATTGGTAGAGGTTCTAGGGTCCAATCTTTGCTCTGAAGAACTCCCTCACTAGCTGCTCTAGTGATTTTGCCCTTGAGAATAATTTCTACCCGATCCTTATCCACATCACTAGCACATAAAGTAAAGCAACGGTCGACGTACAGCCTGTTAAAAATAGGAGAGAAAAAAATTGAACAAATTATCATAATACTCTATTTTCATCATTTAATAATGCATCATCAACAAGGAAAATGACTTGAAAATAGTAAAATTATTTATGTGAAGCTCTTACTGTAAACTCGGCGGCCACTTCTGGAATGCGGCATCCGAGCTTCCATTTGTAACCTCGTTGTTACTATGAGTATTCTGGCTATTATTATTATTATGATGATTTTGGTTGGAATTTGTACCTGAGCTATTATTACTATTGACCATGCTATCATTTATACTGTTAGCTTTCCTTGCATTGAGATTTGAGTAAGGATATGTCGAACCAGAACTCATATTTTGATTCTGATTGTACTGATTCTGTTGCGGCTGTTGTTGTTGCTTGTTGAATTGATTTTGATTTTGACCCGATTGATTCGACATATTCGTGTAGTCGTATGAAGAAGATGCTGCGGATGTAGCCTGACTATCCGAACCGTTATTAATATTACTACTAAACGTTTTGCCGATATTTATCTTGATACCCCCACGGTTCAATGACGAAGACGGTGGTATGCTATTATTATTATGGTTAAGACTATTATGATTAGAGTGAGCGGAAGAAGAAGGGACAGTAGGAGGGGGAGGGGGAGGTGGGGTCATTTGAGGAATCGCTTGAGACGTCATTGCGGAGCCCGTTGAAAAATTCATGCCTTGAAAATCCAGAGCACCCTAAATAATCCAGACAAAAAAAAACAATTAAAAGATTAATAATCATTTGTACTAGTTTTCATCAGATGAAGTCCTTACAAATGATATGTGTAAGCAATCAATTATTATTATTACAACTTGACTTACGAAATTGGCATAAGGATTGTATGCATTATAGGCAGAATTATATCCTGTTGGTGGTGGCACATAACTAGAAGAAACCAAACAAACAAACATGGATTAAGTATTGCTATTTGTATAATTCATTGAAAGAAGGTAATAATTAGATAAATATGTAATCAAGAACATGTTTAATAAATAAAATGTATAAGTATATATATTTTGTATTTACGGATTAAACCCATACGGCATAGGCCATCCACCACCAGCATTATTGTTGTGCATTTGATTGGTATGAGTATTTGTCGAGGAAGCTAGCTTTCTGGCAGCCTCTGCGGCTTTATTTGCATCAATCGTAGTTTCCATTTTTTGATTTGAATTCGAAGAATATTTCAAATTTTCAACAAAATAGACAACTTCTCTCTCTCTCTAATATTTCAATTTTCAATTGAAACCTTTCTGTATCTTCTTGCTGAAGAAAAACAAAATGAAATGAGGTAATATAAATTGGATACCAACAAAATTAACCTTTCACCTTGCTTTTGCTTTATATATTTTTTTTTGAAAAGAAAGTCTCTTGACAACTACTGTATATATATGTATATAGTAGAAGACGTATAGTAGAACAAACACTTGACGAAGCGAAGAATTTCTTTCCAGACAATCAAGAATATTTTACAAACTTTAATTTTCCTATTCTTAATAACAATTTTTGACATAAAACAAGTACAAGTAACTAAGACGACTTTACATAGATAGACAGAATATAATAGTATTTTAATACTTTCTATTTACTAGATAATCTTTCGAAACTTAAGCACATTTAAATGTGACCTTTCCTTATTCTTCCTTATGTGCCTAACTCAGAGTTATACAATATTTGACGTTTAATGTACGTACTATAGTATAACCTATAAAGTACGTTTTTTTGTTGCTGATGACTAAACTATAGAGATAAATACAAATACAAAATACGTATTTAAATATATAATTATCACACACACTCATAACACATAATTGAAAGTACACATACACACATGTTTTAGTATTTCCACAGATATAATTAAATATATTTGTTCCTATATTTATCAAAACTTATTTCCAAGTCCTCTCTCTATCTTAATTGTATCTTAATTGTAAAAATGTCTACACAGAGGTTTTTTTAGTTGAAGACAAGATAGAGAAAAGAAGATGTAATATTTAATTTCACTTTAATTATTATTATTATTGTAGTAATATAAAATTTAATATATTTTAAACTTTTTAAAACGAATTGCATGCACAGTCAAGTACACATCAACACAATATTATCTTTAAAAGTTAATTGTTCTTCTTGAATCTTGATTCCTCTTCTTTTCACTGTTGCAAATGTTCAATTAATTTCAATTTTATAAACACTTTATTGGGATTGTAAAATCCACAGTCTATAATTTCACGTATTTCAGTGAAATAATTTCACAATGAAATTATATGAAAAAAAAAAGTTTCCACAAAAATCAACACTTGCATAAATTCCGTTTTCTTTCATCCCAGATGCAGGTCCAGGATAATCTTGTCAAACTTGATTGATGTATCGATAGAAAACACTATAACGTCTTAGTTTTCAACATTTTAATCATGTTTCAGACAATTACGTAATCTTGATTATTTATTTAATTAAAATCGACAAAATCTTTAATGGAGACTCTCGGCCATCACAATGAATTTTTTGTGCCCATCCTCTTGATGGCAAGCCAAACGCGCATATTATGAGTTAAACATGTACATACACGACCAATAGTATCAATATACTATTCATTGGTCCAATACGTTTTTAATTTTAATTAATTAAATAAATATTATTATGATTCTTTTAAATACAAAGCAAAATTGATTTTACTTTATGAATGGGGTTGTTGTCTAAAATTGTTTGCAGTTAAATAGTTAAAGCTCAATTGAATAAGATAATTCGAAATAATAGCAGCAAGAATTAAAGACATGAAGTCTTTGTTCTATTACCAAATATTGCATTGAATTTTCAACGCCTTGAACAGTTCAAGGCGTGAAATTCTGAGAAATGTATATCAAACGTTGATTTGATCATGACAGTAAGTACTTAAATAATAATGAATACAGAATAAAACGGAATTACAAATGATTTACAAAAGATGAAACAGGATTTCCTATTTGAGATAGTGCAATCCAGGCCCAGTTCATAGGCAAATATGCAATTAATACAATAGATATAGTATGTATACCACGCATTAAAAATGTTCGTTTCAAAAACGGTATCTTCTACAAAGAATGCTGTTTCTTTTGATAGAATCCTTCAAAATTTCGGTAATATGAAAAAATGTCCTTAAATCATGTCATATGGAATCCATGAAGAATGGGTGACCCAAAATCTTTTGAGCTAAGTACTGAAAACCAAAAGTCATAGTAACTGTTACTATATATGCATAACAAAATCCGGTACTGCTAACTGTATTAATTATTGGTAGAGAAAGTTTCAAGCTTGCTATAGAAACAGTTTTAAGAAATTAAGATTATAAATGAAATAGTTTTCTGATAGTTTTCCGTATTATTTATTTCAATAATTTTGATCAATGTATGTCAAAGTGTGACATAATATACATTATTGTAGGCATTTTCTTATTGGAATTGTATGAATATTATATGAATTTCATTATTTATTAACAATATCTTTACAAATACTTTTATACATTGATGACTGTTGACTATTATTCTACCATGGAACATATTTTATATTAAATTATAAATGACTATTAACAATTAACAAGGATATCAATGTTGATGAATACGTGAGAAGAGTTTGGCAAACACAATAAAACTGTTGCACAAATTGTTTCCCAATTAAACACTTTGCATTCTTATGAATACACAATTGGCCAAGAAGTGTAGAGAAAGTAAAATTGAAATGTATAAAAAAAATATTGAACATGAATGAAACCTGATTGGATTTTCTGCCCAACTTTATGCTACTTGACATATAAGTAGTAATAAGTATTTACATTCTAATTTGAACAGTCTTTTGTGTACAATCATCTCCGTCTCCTCAGTAGTATTAATTAATAATGATAATAATCTTCCTCATAAGCATCTGGGTCAAAGTCGTAGTCGCCGTAGTCACTGTCATGGTCTGACAAATCTGAATCTGAGTCATCATCTAGATGTACGAAGGCCATGGGACCCAGCCAAATGACATTTGCATTGCGATCATCATCACGGATTAAAGCATCTTCGTCCACTTCTTGTTCACCAAACTAAAATATACGAATAGTATAGGTATATGTGCATTATTATTATTTATTATTCAAATATAGCCTTTAAATAAAATGTTAGATAAATTGTAAAAAGAACTACTGCAAACTCTTACCACAAAACCTTTGAATCGAGGGCAAAAATAACGAATATCCGAATTAATAAACGTCCGAGAACCTCCCACCCAATTTTCCGTCGGACCCAGGAAGAATGGACACTGGGGTTCACGGGAACTTTTAATAATTTCCAAGCTTGGATTGTTCTCCAGGACAGCTGTCAACCCTCCTCCACTGATCTATAGACGTACAATGTCAAAAAATTAAACATGAGATACATTTATAAAGTCATACAGACAAATGTTGACATATATTTTAAAGTAAGTATGTATACCCGGATGTTAGTCGATACATCCAAATATTGCAACTCTTTAAATTTTATGGCAACATGAAGTGACACGTCCGTGATTTGTCCACATGAGCTAATTTTTAAGGACTGTAACCCTTCAGAAAAGTATAAAAAAAACGAATGATCAATATATATGTATACATTGAAAATTAGAAAACCTCTATATTTATTTTGGATTGAATAATTTATTTATGTAAGTAAGTATACCTTTTAAATTCAAAAGGGAAAACGTCGAATTTCCACTACGACCCCTACCAGTAAAACCAAAATCTGTAACATGTATATTCCCAGAAATATCCAATCTTCTCAACATTTTCAAATTTTCACAGATATATTGCATAGTTTCATCAGTAACCGCATTTCCACAATTAATTACACCAAGTTCAGTAATTTGGGACGGTTTCAATTGAGCAAAATCAGAAGCCACTAAGGCAATTTCAGTCACAAGCCCTTTAACAAAGATTTTCTTGATCGGGCCACGTAGATTTCGCCACAACTCATTGAGACTTGGGCAATTCCGATTCAGACCTGTATTATGACGTGCAGCTGCAGCAGGAAAATTTAATTGAAATTCTTCCAAATCTTCTAGAGTAGAAAGGAAATCCCACATTCCATTTTCTAAACGTTCAAATCCATTTGTTTTGAGTCGAAGTCGTTTCAATTTTTTACTTTTTAGACGGATAGTGTCCATGACTTTATTTGAGAATTGACTTAAAATAGTCAAGTCGATCTCTTCGAGAAGGGGTTGAGCTTTCAAGAAATTAATGAAGATATCACACTCACTTTTTCTCAGTCGGATTTGAAGAGTATGTAAATTAGGGAAAATAGTTTTGGACACAGCTAACCAAGTTTTATTATCTTCATTGACAGCAGTATTCCAAAAATAAAAACTGTTTAATTTGAGAGTAGTCAACTTGTTTCTGTTGTTATCAATTATCTTGAACAATTCTTGCAAATAAGACTGCGACTCCCCACGAGGGGCTGTGAAAGCATTTTCAATTTGAATAGTCTGAAGATTTTGCATGAGATCACATATCTGTTTCATTGAACGAGAAAAGCCAGAATCAATATAGGTAGAGGATTTCCCTAGAATTTGCAACTCAATTAGATTCGTTAAATTGAAAGCAAACTTTTCCATAATAGTCATACTTCCGGGTACTTGTAAAAGGCTTGAATGAATGGCGAGTTTTTTCAAGTTCGCAGGTGCCTGTATTATCTTTTGTACAACTGGTTGAAAGATACTGCACGTCCTTTGTAAACTATTTGAAGTTAAAATGATTGTCTCGGCATGAATTAAGAACGGGTAAAGCCAGTCGAATCGGGCACTACATTTATCCTCTTCATAGTTTGCTGAGACACCAACGATGAATGAATCAATCTTTATGTTTTTCCAATAGACGTTTGTACTTCCAAAACTATGTTCTTGAGATCTAACCGGGGTAATATTGACAAGAGTTCTGTTGATAAAATTCGTGTCATGAACAAGATTCGCATTGAAATTCGAACAAACCAATCGGAGAGACTTCATATCCGTATAGTTTAACGAGTCGACTATCTGCCTCCAAATCTATATATACATTTACACAAAAAATGTCAAAAAAGGTATTAAATGCACAAATCCACGCAAATCAACAATAAGAATTATCATTAGTGTACAAAAACCGTAATTTAATTAAATTATCATATATCTTACCAAAGAATTGGAGAAAGCTCGCCAACAGCTGGAGTTGACATTATTATTTATAAAATCACCATCACTCTCGAATGTATCATTCATAAATTCTTGTATTAAAGCCTCGTCCTTTTCCAAATCCTTCATCAAAAGTTCTTCCTCATCATTAAAATCATCTTGTTTGACATTCCCATTCTTATTATGTGATACTTCGTTCATGAACGCATCATTGTCAAAGTCTTCCAATATACTTTTGTCTATGTAATCGGAAAGGTCGATCTCCTCCTCCTGATTGGGGGTATGGACACAATTGACTGCACTGAGTTTAATTCTCTTTGATTCCGGTTCAGAATTTTCCATTTTATGTAGCTATTGTCGTTAACTATATTGAAGACTAATGTGGATATCACTTTAACAAAATTACAACTAAGTACATTTAATAAGACGTGTCAATTTACACGAATGAGTACTAACAAAGCACAAACTAATTGTTATTTAAAACTACTTATAATTTTTGATAATACACAATAATATTCTACGGCAGTACCCGACTTGTTGTCGTTTACTTTTATTGTTTAATTTAACATCAATATAATCGAAATTTCATCGAAAATCGTAATATTTCTTTTTTTTGCGTTTCAAATTCTCGTTCTCGAATCTTGTGATCTTTTCCAAGGATCTGCCGCTATATGGCTATTTTCTGCATGCTATATAATAATGGAAACGATTTCCGCAGCACTCTATCAAGTAAATTATTTAATTAACTAGGTATATATAATTAAATAAGTCATTGCAGTGCAGTAAAACATTCAAGTTTCATCAGGGTAAATGTATATACATTTAAATTTTGTCCATACAGAAATTGCAGGAGCTTTGAGAGAGATTTAAAGATGTTCCAAAATTTCGTTCTGCAGATATTTACTTACGCGAACCCCATGTATGCCATAAGAATCAATGTAAACAGTAATGAAATGGGACAGTCAACATAAATAAGTATATTACCTGCATGTTTAATCTTCTATTCATCTCCATAATGTCTTATTTGGCATGTGTTATTGAAAGAAGATTCTTTACTCCCCAACCATACCTCATCCTCATCACAAAAGTAAATATACGAAGACATTATAACATTATATATATCTGTATGTATAAGTGTATGGCATATGATTGTCTTTTCTTTGTCTCTAGACTCTCCGCACACTCAACCATTTTAATTGGCCACTTATTTATTACTAAAAGAAAGAAAGAAAGAGCGAGAGATGAAGGGAGCATCTTTTTTGTGCACACATGTGGACACATGATGAAGGAGAGTACTGAATGACTATCTTTATGATAATTATGACGTGAATGTCGCATCTCGACAAAGATGATGCCAATAGAGATGAGATCATCAAATTAAATGTAAATATACTAAAAGAGGACGAAAGGGGAAATTTTATTTTGTATATATGTCTTATTTCTACGTTCTTGACCTTGTGCATGGTTGATGTTAAATGTTAATCCATAATTTCGTCTGTTTAGTTTGTCTTTGGTTTCTCGACATATAATTTTAAGTACATATATTATTATGTATATACTATTTACCCACATTGCATGTGTGTTGAATGCATATAATTTGCATACTTTTCATATCATAATATCAGTGTGGCACTGATTCAGTGCATACGACATGCATACACATCCAGTTGTGTGTGTGTGCATAAATCACACGGATAAAATAAGACAGACGTCATAAAATCCAAGTCCTTAGAACGACTTCCAAGAGTTAGACGAAGAGATAATATACTTATATAGATACTCAGAAATTCACACAGGAAATTTTGTGTGCAAAATTTATAAGAAGGACTCTGTGACAGCAATTTTTGTACTTCTTTGAATTTTTATCATTCATCTTTGGAAGCTTATCACAGAACGTCCAGATTTGATTCATTATAGCTATTCTCGATTCTATAGTAAAAGTTAGAAAGGTCTACGCTGTAAGGATTACAGTTAAAAAACTAAAACCTCTATCTATTATATAATCTTGTTTTTTCCCCATTCAATGACCACACACGAACATAAACAGCAATCTTATAGCATTCTCAAAACTCTAATGACGACACAGACAGATTCTCAATAATAATTCTCAATTTAATTAAGGATATTTGATAATTTATTCCAAAATACAAACTTATCTTACAAACAGAAATTGGGTATTTAAAAGACTCTGGAATTATAGCTGCATAAAGGGAAAATACTTCACTCTAATTCATTCAGTAACGTTTTATACTCCAAACAGAGAGAGCTTTAAGAATTTTAATAAAACGATCTGTGTAGACAGCATGGCGAGACACTTTACCCAATGTGGTTTAGTTTTAGTTGTTTTATTTATTTGTGTTCAAAACAGTTTTTGTGAATTACAAAGTAAGATTCTAATTCCCAATTTCAAACATTTACTTAAATTGTAGTTGGGAAAATTACTTTTAGTTTCTCCCTGTGCTCAACTTTCTTTTCAAAATTGAAAATCCATTCGTTTTTTTTCAGTGTATCAATGGAAAGTTTGTTTATTAAATTTCTTTGTCTGTTTTACAATTTTAGAACGCCAAGATGCCCTGGAAGTAAACAGTACGAATCCTATTAATGCGTCGTCAGTGTCTTCAGTGGACCCTACTGTATGCCTTCTAACAAAGAAAACTGGCCCTTGTCGAGCTCGTATACCAAGGTTAATCACGTTCTTAATTTTCTAATGAGACTGTCAAATGTAATTACAACTTTCAGAGGAAAACAAATTATAACAGCATATCTTTGTTGTTTTTTGTTCCTTCCACACAGATTTTATTTCAATAGCCAGACGAATAAATGTGAATCATTTTTCTACGGTGGTTGTGAGGCTAATGGGAATAATTTTGAGACTTATCCAGAGTGCGCAGCCACTTGTGAAGTGGAAATACTTCAGAAAACTAAAGGTGTGAAGATTGGGGAAACAAACTGTTACTTGTGCCTAATAATTTTTTTTTTTTGCTTTTGTTTGTGTGTTTTTAAAGTTTAAAACTCTAAGTAATTTTTTTTAATATGTATAATGTATACAGACCGGACATGCAGTGGACCAGCAGAAGTAGCAGCAGGGAAAAGTTGTGAAGGGAGAATAGACCGTTGGACATTTAATACGACAACAAATCAATGTGCTCAAGTAATTTATGGAGGCTGTGGAGCAACAAGTAATAATTTTGCAAGTCAATCAGACTGTCAGTCGACTTGTGGAGACGTCAGTTTCTGCTCATTAGACCAAGATCCAGGTCATTGTTATGCCACTCAAAAGCAATGGTTTTACAATAAAAACAAGGGCGAGTGCCAAGAGTTTGTTTATGGTGAGCCTTTTTTTGACTACATATGATTTGGAGTAGTTTCATTGTAATGTTTGTATAATGGAATCATTTCCTGTGTTGCAGTAACATTATAATGCTTAATTAATTGTTTTACAGGTGGTTGTGCCGGTAACTCGAATCGATTCCCGACGTTGAAGGATTGTCAAAAAGTTTGTCAACCGGAAGTCATTCTAAGTCGTGTTCAGAGCCAAGGTGTGAAAAATACCAAAATATCACAATCCCCCATGATTTATATATCATTCGTGTGGTGCTTTTGTAATGAAAACTTTTATTTGATTGTTAAATAAATTTGTTTTGAATTATATCTTTTTCAGGGCATAATTGTGACGGAGTGAGATGTCCAGGTGGAACTAGTCATTACAAGGCACTTGGATGTAAACCAATTTATGAAAACGGAGCTTGTTGTCCCACCAGCTTTGATTGTCGTAAGTCAAAACATGAGCATTTTTACTTAATATTTTGAAGCCACATGATTTTAATTTAATTTGTATTGTTAATTGTATTTTATGGGATATATAATGATATAGCTGACAGGAAAGTTGAAAGAAATAGTAGTCAGTGCGTTTACCACGGGAAATTGTACAATGCTGGAGAGTCTATACCTTCAGCGGATTCTGGATCTGGTTGCCGAGCGGGTTGTACATGTACTGGCACAGGCAGTGGTATTATTTGTGCTCATGTAGAGTGTCCAAATAATTTTGGATATTACCCAAAGCCAGGTTGTCGAATTGGATTGTATAAACCTGGAGATTGTTGTGCCTATGACTTTGCCTGTGGAAATGGTAAGTAATTATTTACTTTTACATTTTCCTCATGCTTTCTCCATCAGTATCTGTATGTAACAATGTTAACTGTATCTTAGTAATCTGTACGTATTAATGTGCTTCTTGTTTCTTATCTATATAGACACGGCCACTTGTACATTTGAAGGGAAAACATATGTCGAAGGGGAGAGAATTTATCCCAAAGAGGAGCCTTGCAAGAAATGTTATTGTAAACCCGGTTTTAATGGAACTTTATCCAGTGAATTTTGTGAGGAGATTGATTGTGGAATTCAAGTTTGGTACAGTCGAGAGCTGGAGAAAGGTTGCACTCCCGTCTATTTCCAAGATAGCGAGTCTCGCATTGGTTGTTGCCCCATTTCCTGGAAGTGTCGTGAGTTCTTCTTCTTCTATATATATACAATATATAATATTATTACTTCAATTTCATTCTTGTTACTTGTTAGCTTTTGTTACAGTGTCTTTACTTATTTAAAATACCGGTCGTCACTGATCAATATTGTATTTTATATTTTATATACAGCTGAGAATCAAGAAATTGTGGTGAAAGCTCCGGCACACGAAATTGCATTAGTAAATGGGACAGAATCCTCGTCAATAGTTGAAATCGTCCCAAATAAAACACAAGAATTTGAAGTGATTTTCACCGGACCCAATAACACTTTCCGTATAGTCCAAGAAAAGACTAATACTAATAATGTGACGGAGGAGTTGACACCACAAAATATAACGGAAGTCAATCCAAAAAAATCCCAAATTAATCAAATAATCCAACCGAATGTCCAGCCGAATTTGTCAGTAGATATTTGTACTCTTCCCAAAGCAGTTGGGGATTGTCGAGCTATACGAAGACGTTATTTCTCAAATGGAAATGGTACATGTGAAGAGTTCATGTATTCAGGCTGCCGTGGAAATGCCAATAATTTTGAGTCCTTGACTGAATGTAATAAAACTTGTGGCCCAGAGAGAGATTTGAGAGGAAGATTTGCACAACATCCATCACCAGCATCATCAGGTATATTTACATATTTACAATGTATAAAAGTAAAATGCTCGTCCTTTTTCACCTATTTTGCAGTTTGCCATACAAGTGTATGTGTGTTTTTTTTGTGATCTTTATAGACGGGAAAAGTACGGATCCTTGTACCCAAAAAGTTAATTCTGGTCGTTGCCGAGCCTTTTTCCCTCGTTACTTTTTCGATGTCACTACGAATCAATGCAAATTTTTCATTTTTGGGGGATGTCATCGAAATGGGAATAATTTTTACTCCCAGGAATCCTGTGAAGCCACTTGCTTGAAAAACTATCCAAATATTTGTGAGACGAAACCAATGGATTTGACAAAGGACTGTGGAGGAGGGAACTCTTCAAAGTATTATTATGACAATGACGCCGGATACTGTATTCGGTTCATCAGTACTGGTTGCGGAAGTCCAAATGTATTCAATCGGCTTGTTGAGTGTGCCACAGGATGTGGGAATGGACCAAGTGGTCTTCCAAGATGGAGAAATGGACTGGATGCCAGTAAGCAAAATTACATAAAATATTTAATGATATATAGCTTTTTCTGTAAAAGTATATAAGATGAGTTGACTCATTTTCATGATGTATATTTTCATTTGTTTTGTTTCTAAATATCCTCAGGCGCGAGTGAGAAGGAAAAGATTTGTCACTTACCAAAAAAAGTGGGGCCATGTTACGCATCAGCCCCTTCTTTCTATTACGACGTGACCAGTCAAACTTGTCAAAATTTTACATATTCTGGATGCTTTGGGAATTTGAATCGTTTTCAAAGTTTGGAAGCATGTCGAGAGTCGTGTGAAAACTATAATGCAGGATATCGTGATAGAACGTCCATTGCTTTTAATGAGCGACCTCAAGTAGAAGATCCAAATAATGTTATGCGAGGTCCAAGTTCAGGCTCTGCAATGCGAGGAAATCCGAATTTCAGACAAAGTCCTCCAAGTTCAATAAGTATTAATCAACAACGACCTCAAATTCAAATGATTCTGAATCAACAGATCAACAATCCAAACCCAGCTAATCAGAGACCACAAATTCAATCTCCAAATATGATGGAACGTGGAGTAGTAGTAGGAGGAGATGAGCAAAATTCAACAGTTTTACCAACGAATGCAGAGGAAAATTCAATGTTGGGGAATGCTGATGCCGACAAAGAAACCCCAGAAGTTAAGATTGACGAGGAATCTTTTATCTTTGCTCGAATGGCAAACAACAATAATAATAATATACAAAAAATTCAAGTCGAAGGTCTCAGTGAAAAGAATAATGTGTACAAGCCACAAGTACAAGTTGAAGATCCAATTTTAGTACAAGATGAGACAGATAAAGACGAGGATGATATTTTCAGGACACAAAAGAAGGAAGAGAGTCTCCAAGTTGAAACTGCTGATAGTAGTGAAATTAGTCAAAAGCCACAAGTTGAAGATTTGAATGCACTACAGAATAAGGAAAAAGAATCGAATCCAAAACAACCAAGGTGGAGAGCAGTGCCGCAACGTTCTCCAGAAATGGAAAATCCAATGACCATCTCAACAAGCTCTAATGAATATCCCCAAGCGCAAAATGTTCCTCCTACAAACATTTCAATTCTCCCCATAAACGAATTTATTCAGATTGTAGACTTTGGTCCCAGCAATAGTTCAACCATCGTTAGCCCTAATATAAATCAACGTCCACAAATTCAACCTCCAAGGAAACCCACAGCAGCCCCAAGAGATCGTCGACGAGGTAATTCCCTAATTTGTCAATTCGTAATTCATGGTGAACTTTTCATTTTTGCAAATTATATACATAAACGACATTTTTATAAAACATACAATTATTTTTTGTCTTTTTATTATGTATAGAAATGTGTTCAGAAAACCTAAGCATTGGCACCTGTAATCAAACACTCCTACGATTCTATTGGGATTCAACGAAGGAAATCTGTCGGCCATTTAATTATTCCGGATGTAGTGGGAATAAAAACCATTTCAACACAGAAATTGACTGCATATCTTCTTGTGATGAAAACTATGTGGATGTGACTACGACGTCACATTGTCAGTTTGGCAATCGTGTCATTCCATTTGGACAAAATTTGCAGGAAAATGGAGAAAACTGCGGTGAAGAATTTTGCACTTGCTCCGTCCCACCAAGTCTAACGTGTATCATGAGGGCTTGTCCAATATCAGAACCACCCACATATTCCAAAATTCTACAAGCAATCACTACTTAATTGAATTAAGTTAATTCCCTCGTTTTCTACTTAAATATTTAACACTTTTCTCTTTATATTTACACTTTGAATAATATCATTTTTGTTTGATGTAAATATTTCTAATCTTGAGTATTTCTTCACTGTGATTTAAATTTTTAAAATACAGTCAAAATAGGTACAATTCAATATTGTTATTGTACTGTCGTAACAAGAAATGAATAATTCCATTGTAAAGTGAAATATACATGAAGAAATTTTGTAAATAAAACAGTTTCAATTTTTTAATACCTATCATAAAAAATGTGAGAAATACACACATTTTATTTAAATACATGGTGGATAAAAGTGTAGATTACATAAACATTCATATTAACAAAAACATCCCTCATCATCTCTATAAATTAACACATGTTATATTGTATTATATTTTTTATAGCGTATAAATCCTTCAGAGTCACCACAGATAAATAATAATAAAGAATTAGTTTAGTCCCACAACTTGATAAGACCGTCCCAACCAGCTGAAATTATTTTGGAGGTTTCATAAGGATGCCAGAGAACGGAAATACAAGTATTGTCATGAGCTTTCCACTTGCTAAACACTTTGGTTGTCTTCCAGTCCCAAACAAATATTTTACCATCAGCATCACCCGATATCAAATAACTAGAAAAACAAGGAATGCCAAAGGTCAATTGAATTCAGTAAGTATAAAGTAATGCATTACAGAATTGGAAAGTATTGTATAGAGATACTTTGTTTTAATATGTACGCATCCTCACCTCAAGTCTGGTGAAAAATCAAGTTGGCAGGCATATCCAGCAACCATATGACCCTTGAAAGTCTTCTTACGATGTAATTTGAATCGGTTCATGGCTGTGAAAATCATAATTTTATTATCCATGGATTGACACGCTAACCACTTGTGATTTGGAGAAAGAGTAACGGCTGGCATGCTGTGCATGCTCGGATCGGCTATATATTTCATGTCCACTGGAATATCCCTATAATTTTACATGAATACAAAAAAGTTAATTCCCAATTCTTATTTCAAACCAGTTTACCATTATCAGATTGATATTAAAATATTAAACAATTTATTGTCTTACCATTCCCAAACACGTAAACTCTTATCATCAGAAGTGGAAACGATTCTTCTATTGTCATCGACAAAAGTAATTGTATTAACGGCTCCCAAATGGCGATCGTATTCTTGAACGGCTTCTCCACTCCTCGTGTCCCACTATTGTTATTATCATACAAACATTATAAGCAATTTAATAATTTTTTGTCTCTGTAGAATATTAATTAATGAAAATAAATGAGCAGACTTTGAATACTCTCAACTTACACAAATAATTTTCTTGTCAGATGTTCCAGCAACGAATAAATGTTGTTTATCCTCATCAGGATGGAATTTAACACAGTAAGGTACTTTTCTATTTGTAAACCGACTGATACATTCTCCAGTCTCAGTGTCCCATAACTTGCAGTACCGATCATATGCTGAAAAGAGAATTTAAAGTTTAGGATACATTATTAATGATTATTATAATCTCAAAAATTCTATTAAATTTTTATTTTAAACAAATATTAAAAATTAAGTACAAAGCTAATAGCTTTAAGTTTTGATACTCACCAGCTGATAAGAATTTTGTCCCATCATTATTGAAATTAATGTCCCGGACAGCTTGTTTGTGGCCAATATAAGTTTGAACAGCCCTTCGTTCATCATTGACTTCCCACAGCTATAATATACACAAATGAAAGTGACAATGGATATTATTTATTATTTATTTTTTATTTTAAATCAGATATAGATTTCACAATTGAGTTGGAATAATATGTAAGATTCTGATAGTCTTGGTATGCAATTGATTAAACAACATACCTTGACTCTGCAGTCCATTCCAGCAGAAAGGAGTAAATGACCGGAATTAGGAAATAAGCGTATGCAGGAAACTCCTTTGGGATGCCCTTGGTAAGTATGAACCAAGTTTTTGGGAATAAAACATTTTTGAGGAGTTGTAGCTTTTGTTGGGGCTTGAATGAAAGAACGGCCTTGATAGTCCTTGACATTTTTTATGTGAAGGATGGACTTTTCTTCAATTGGAATATCATCTACATTCTTTCCACGTCGTAAACGCTTGCTCAAAATAACTTCCAGTTCCGCCGACTCTTCTTCATTAGGTTTCGCAATGCGCTGTTCATCTTGAAACCCACCCCAAGGGCCAAGAAATCCTTCTACATCCTCTGGTTTATCATTTTTATCTCTCTTTCGCTTGTCCAAAGGTCTCTTTTGAATTGTTTCAAAAACAGTTTTCAATGAAGCTTCGTCACCACCCTTTTTGGTAGCTGCTACAATTAATTTAGCATTCCCAATATCTGTAGTCGGATCAACGGCGAAACCTATAATCAAAATTAAGTAAATGTATACATTTTATGCTTTAAAAGTGAAAGTTTGTATTTGTACAATATGATTCTCAAAATATGTGTAATATAACACTTATACTTTTAATTCTACTAACCATAACTTGTGAATGTCCTCCGCTGGTTTTCAAATTGAAATTCATTCAAATGAGCCTTTTCTACAAAACCAGCTAAAGTATTTTTATTTGCTTTCTGTTGATTTGTTTTGAATGGATTCTCAGGGCCAATCTAAAGAAATAAATAATTGACAATTGTATTACAGAATTTATTGTTTGACACGACATGAAATTCTAAATAAGTTTTTTGTCTACATGTACATATTTGAAAAATAAAACAATTTTTACGTACTGAAGGACCATATAGCTCTTCATATCTTGGATTACGAGTCAATTCTTTACAAGTAGGATCAACATGTTTTAAAGGATCCATAGCACTCTGCAGGTAAATAAAATACAGTTCGTATTAGAATAATTCTGTATACTATTTTTAAACATTGTATTTATTTAATTAATAAAGAAAGAATTAGTTTTATAGTATTATTTTTTACGTACATTCAGAATTACATCTGGTGCGGAAACGACTTGTAAACTCAAGGAAGTTGAAGGATTTTGTTCATCTTTCTTGAGTGGTTGCAAATGAAGAGGGATTTCCATGTCTTTGACTTCTTCTTCACTCTCGTAGTCCTCTGATGATGATGACCCCGCTCCATATGATGACTTCAAGGCATCCATTATAAAATTTAGATTAAAAATCCGAATCCAATCTACTTATTTTGTAATAATGAATAACAATGACTTGGTTTATCAACTCGAGATTGCTGTATGATTTTGCTAAATTCGATCTCAAATTGAATTTGAAACACACAAATGTCTTCTGACAGTAAAGGTAATTAATCTAACATATCTAACTAAATAGTTATGTGTAAAGTTTTTGCACTGCAATCAAATTAATAATTAATAAATAATTCAAGATTTATTTTCGTCGAAATTCACAATTCTCAAAATTCTCTCGCCAAAAAGCGTAGTTTCATGTCTTGATTGTCCCTCCAAACCAGAAATCCAATGATATCTACTTCTTATGTTTGTTAGTATTTTTCTCACATTTCCCTGTGATAACATACATTTACATACATACTTTTTTTAATTGTTATCTTTTATGCCAAATGAATCATCCTCGGTGACCCTTGTTTTATTATTAGTCAAATTATATAGATACCTTTTATCTTCAAGGGCTTGCTTTTCAATGCCACAATGTTAATAAACATTAATGAACAACTAAGATTAAGAATACTTAAAGTACATAGTCGTAAAGACACGCATCCATATTATAATAATATTATGTCTTTAAATTTGAGAATTGGTAATTGATTTATTGTCCAATTTATTGTCTTCCTACAAACAAATGCAAATAAAAATAACAAATTGAAGAACTGATGTTCTTTTATTATAGATAATGTATTTACACAAATCGTAAGTACGTCGTTGTCAAGAATAAAGTCACATATAAAACAAGGGGCACTTACTTATTAACTAACTCGGATTTAAAACTCAAGCTTTAGGTCCTAAAGTTTAGGAAAACCGACTAACTACATTGTAATAATCTTAAGATAGGTACAGTCGGTTCATAAACTTTATACGTTTTTGTGAATTTATTGGCTCCGCCCACAGAAAAAGTTGTTCCTTGCTGTATACATAAGTGCAAATGGAATCTCGCCATCTTTTCGCACTTGAAAATTGCGTATCCAGATGGCGAGATTCCAATTGCACTTACGTGTACAGCAAGGAACTCTGCAAGGAAAAAAATTTTCTGTGGGCGGAGCCAATAAATTCACAAAAGTCCATAAAGTTTTTGGATGGACTGTAGGTAATGATAATACTAAAATTAAGTTGGTCGTTTAAATCATGACTATTGTTGTGTCAAATAATTAAATTTAAGTTACCCTAATTACAATTAATTAAGTGATATCCGATGATGATAAAATGTGAGACAAAATATAATACTATAATACAGTCGGGCACATCCGCTACTATTCTACTCATATTAGTGAGTATTCACTCATGGAAATGAGTGAGATCTCACTCATTTGATTGAAATACTATGCAACCCATGCGTGAAATACTACGTATATGAGTGAATATTCAGTCATAAAAACCGAAAACACGGAACGGTTTCCGGTTCTCGGATCCTGTCAATTGTCATTAGAATTTCATAAAAAGTTCAGAAAAGTTATATATTGATGCAATTGACACTTTTTGTGCCCGGACAAAATTTTATGCCTTCGGGTTTAACGGGAATCCGCAATGTCTCACACGTTTGGTCCTCTTGGGGTAGATTTTTGTCAAAAAAATCTGAAAAAAATTGGAGCGATAGTGAAAGGATGGGGCATGATTATGGACTTTGTTCCAAATTTTTATGTCCACCCGTCTGACCTGGGGAGCGGATCAAATAAAAGGTCACGCTCCCCAGGTCAAACGGGCAGAGCCGCCCCGTCAGTTTTTCGAAGGTGGATGTAAGTTTGAAATCCCGGCCTTTTGGGGACAATTTTTTTTATAACCTTGTAAATGGTTTTGATGCACTGTGAGGGTTAAAAATGTGCACTTTTATACGTAGTGAATTTTAATTTGTCCAAAAGAAACTGTTTATTGCATTTTTGAGTTTACAAATATTGTATTTGTATACGCAGAAAAATCATAACTACTTAAGCTTAATTTGTCGACACTTTTGTGTAGCAAAATTTTGGATGACGTCCTCAAACGACATTAAAACATTAAGAAACAATAGAACAAAATCAAGAAAAATTACCTCAAGTGAGTTCAAATCCTCGGGTGGATTAGATGTTTTTACCAGAAATCCCATCATTAGCAGTTTTGAGTTTCTCTGTCTCTGCCATCTGTTGTTTTCTTTTGACAGCTTTTTGACCTCCACTTAATTCTGGCTTTTTAACAATGGCTAATGTAAACAAATAAAGTAAAAAAGTGCAGAATAAATGAGCTCTGACTTGAGCTCTTTTGTTCAGTTCAAAGGGAAGTTTTTTACATTCAAAAATTGAAATCTCTATAGCACAGAGTATGGAGGGACTGGAGCAGCAAGTCACCTAAAACACACTGCAACCCTAAAATTCAGCCCACACATGGTTCTGTACTTTGTTCGCTTTTTGTTGTACACATAAAGCTATAATCAGTGTTGTGAAATTCCTAGCGAGAATTTCCTCCTCTTTTGTAAAATATTTATGAGCCAGGCCAAAATCATGGGATTTTCCCATTTTCCAACAAATATGTGTCCTAAAATATTGAACGACTGCACAAAAAGGCCAACTCAATGTTTGAAATGGCGTTGCTATTGAATATAGGCAATTCATTAAAAAGGGATGCTCACTCAATATTTTCTGGTGCCAGTTTTTGGTTTATTGCAGGCAATAAAACTATTCAAGGACACTTGAGCCAGGTGCACAGAAAACTTTGTCATATGTCTAATGTTGGAGCTCGACATTTTCCTCATTTTTATGTCGGTTTTCATGAGGACAGGGATTTTAAAAATATTCAATACAAAATCCCATGCTAAACATCACAAATCCACAGCCTGTTTTCTCTATACAACTTCCATTCCTTAAAACCACATAAATTTTTACATGCAACGTACATACTAATTCCCTTTCTCATTGACGGAAGCTTTCTCGAGAATATCTAAATAGATGCCTGGCCCAAATCTCGGCCTTTTTGCAACCTCTCTGTGTCCCGGCCTGGATGTGAGCAACCCCTGGCAACCTCGTCGGGGCGGCTCTGCAAACGGGTGGACATAAAAATTTGGGACAAAGTCAAAGTTTATGCCCCATCTTTTGACTACCTCTCCAATTTTTTTCAGATTTTTTTGACAAAAATCTACCCCAGGGGGGTCAAACGTGTGATACATTTCGGAAAACGTAATTCCGGTTAAACCTGGGAGCATAAAATTTTGTCCGGGTACAAAAATGCTAATTGGATCAATATCTAACTTTCCTGAACTTTTTATGAAATTCTGATGACAATTGTAATTATTACAACAATTTTGAAAAGTGACCAAAAAGTGAGAAAAATGTGATATTTTTGTGTGGTTTGGTTGAGGTTTTGGGATCGAATCCCCGTGAGTTTGCTCACAAAAATGTCTGTAGTGTCCAATTCCCATAAATTTATGAAAAATTGAAAACGTCATTTTCTACAAAAAATAATAGGCTTTACCGTAGGTATAGTGGTCACCGCACACTGGTCCCAATCGCGAAATTTTTGCTATAATAAAGAACTTCTCTGTGCTTCCCCAAACCGATGTTTGTTGAAAAAATGTTTTGAATGGCGTCGAACTAACACATAATTCCGGGATGGGGAATTGTCAAAATTTAACCAATATCTCTCAATTAAATATTGAAATTGTGAAAATATTTAAAACGAATCCGTGAATTTTGATAAAACAGCTGTTTGTCGCGTTTCCCATAATTTTGAGCATAAAGCGTGAAGAGATTCAAAATTTGATTTTTAACGATC
>JAIUND010002440.1:0-22361 GCA_034699125.1 Gisinianus flammeolus
TGTACTAGATGCGGCAACGCTGTCCTGCACGGGGCGGAGATACGAGAGACAGCATAGGGAGACAGCATTGGGGAACGGTGCTGCACTCCAACCCATAGTTTCTTTTGAAATTGGCGAGAGGAATCACAATCGAATTAGCGAGAGAAGTCTATAAATCTTGAAGCAATTAAACGTTTGTCAGTATATATTATCAGTTTGAGGAGCACATATATAGTGATTTGGAATTCATATAGGGAAACAAACGATGTATGTTAAAGACATATACACAATTGTTGTGACATTACTATACATATTTTACTCACATGCAGTTTGATCATATATATATGGTTTGTATTTGTGTATATATTTATATGGATTTGTGTGGGGATCGTCCATCGTCCATCGTCTCATCATCACAGTTCGTGGAATTGCTAGGGCGATGCGGAAACGCGATCAAAACTCAGGCTGTTCGAACGAAAGGTCACTTGCAGACCAAATTGATCTCTCTCCTCAGCCCCACCATGAACACCGATGACGGAAATGGAGAGCCGGAGTCTCCGATGATGAAGAATCCCAGTCCTCACCAACACCAACACCAACGCTCTTACACCAATCACAATGACCCTCACCCACCGCAACCCCCGAACAATGGCATTCTTTTCGATCCCGAACCCAACAACAACAACAATGGAATTGGGGCACGTGACATCATTTCAAGTCCAACAACAACAACAGCGTCGTCCTCATCCAGAGGATTCCGAGAAGCGGCCCAATGTCAGGTCACGTCCTGCTGCTCGCCCTGTCACTGTCCCAATAATCCGGCCATGGACTGAATTTTACTCGACATCCTCAATGGGGTAAATTTTTTAAATGACCCAATGGCACAAGATTCAAAATTCAAAAAGTCAAAATGGGGGATTGAAATTGAATATTGAAATTCTGTTGTGTTTTGTGCTGTGGACAGGTGAGTGATTGTGGGGAGGAAATGCGGGGTTATCATGCGGAAGTGAGGGCCTTCCAAAATTGTCAAATTGCGTTGAATACTGAGACGGCGGGGACGCTCTGTCAGTTCCGGAGCTTTCATCGTCATCATTTCCACTATCAAGCCTTCACTCAGAGCTCTTTAATGCGGCAGAATGAGACGATTCAAGAGCTCAAACGGAGTTTGGACTATCTTCTCGAGATGGAGCGACTACGGAAACTCAAGGAGGAGTGCGAACAACAACAACAACAGAAACAACAACAACAAGATGAACAACCGACACATTTTAAATGTTTTAAATGTCCTCAGGATCACCAGTTTCAGTTTCAGGCGGCTCCATCGTGGCCACCTCAATCATAAATAAAACTGTGGCAATTCTTTATTTAATTCTATATTCACATTTCATTCATTTATTTTAATAATAATAATAATAATAATAATAATCTGGACGCGGGTCCATTTAAATTTACATTATTCAATTTATTTTTATTTTTATTCAAAAAAGTTTGCTCCCCGACAAAATGTATACATAAATATTATAAAATTAAAGTCATGGTTTAAAAAAGGTAATATGACAATGACAATGAGGGAATTTGAATTTAAATCTTGTTTAGAGTCAAATTATCGACTAATTAAGGGATTTGGACGGGGTTTCTCTCTGTGGGATTTATAATCATTCGAGAGTGAGATGTAGGATTTTGACTTCCATCGGATCTGCCTGCTCGTCTTGGAACTGCCCACCGTGGAAATCCTGATAGTTTTGATGATGTGACGACGACTGCTGCTGATCATTGTCGTCTTCATCGTGGAAGTGGTGGTCGAGGGTGAAAATGGGCTGTTCGATTTTGATGAGTCTCTTTTGAACGGCCTCCACGCGCTGACCCACATTTTGACTGTAGCTGACGGGGAAGATGAACTTGCGATGAGTCCGAGTGAACGTATTGTGAATGGTCTCGAGGGGACTCAAGCAAGAGCCCACTTCCGGCAACTCGGAACAGATCTTGTGGAGCGTCGCAATCGACTCGAATGCGGAGGCGAACAGGATTTTCTTCCGTTCTTCTTCCGTTTTGGGGGTGGTGGGGGTGGGGGTGACGGTGGCTATGGCTGTGGCTGTCGCTGACGTCATCGTCGCGAGGGAGCGGACGTGAGAAATGGCTGGGACCGGTGTGGAATTGGAATTATTATTATTATTGAAATGGATGGGATTATTCTGACGATGAGAGAATGAAACCATGGCAGTTTGGCTTGTTGTTCTTCTGCTGGTTGTTGTTCTTGAAGGAGGCTCCGAACGACGACTGGGATGTGGAGGACGATGACGAGGAGGTGGAGGAGGAAAAGGACCATGACGAGGAGGCGGTGGAGGAGTCAAACGAGGAGGAGATGGCGAGTGGTGTTGAGTAAAGAAGGACACGGATTTTGAAGGGGCTCTTGTCAGTCGTTTCCCGCGGTTTTGGCTGATACTCATGCTGCTGCTGCTGCTGCTCCTCTCCGTCTACACAAAAATTATCCCACAATTGTGAATTGAGGAAAAATTAATAACGACTCACGATCAGAAGAAGGACAAGGAGGGAAAATTCAAAATTCAAAATTGTAACTGTATAAATAAGGAATTATAATTAAAATTAGGGGTAAAAAAAATTGATGATTCTGATTATATACATACGGGGATCCATTGATGAGAGTTGAGAAGCCATTTGTCCACGTCGACCATCGTCATTCTCGCCTCGGGTTCCTCATTCCAAAGGTATTTCAATAGTTTTTGAGCCCAGAGTGGATCACCTAATCGTCCGAATTCCTCAATTCTCCCATCCGCCATTCGCTTGAATTGTAAAATCATGGCTCGTCTCCTTTGTGTCAAACGGACGGCTTTGACTTGCGGTTTCGGAATCGGAACAACGACTCGAACAGCATTCCCGCTTCCACGGAACAATGCCACTGTTTGACTACTGTTGTTATTGTTGTTATTGCCATTTGGACGACCACTCAACCGATTCGTCAGGTCAAATTTATTCGTCATTTTTCAACAAACAGAAAAACAAGGATTTCTCACGCAGACACTATATATACATACATAGAAATGCAGTATAGAAAAACAACGAGAATTAAATATAAATAAATATATACCACAATTCACAATTTTATTGTCAAAATATATATATATTATGCTTATATTTGCCTGAAAATGTTACGCGTTTCCACAATAATCTATATTCTATAGATTCTCAAATAAAAGACGACTTTGAATTTTACCAATTTACCTGAATTCAAATGGAAATGGAAATCCTGTGCACTATTCAATTAAGGAAATCCAAAGATTTCTGTATAATAATATATAATTCCAAAGTTGAAACGTGATGAGACTCGATACAAATATTTTCCCCTTGTGTTGTGAATCCCTCAAAGTGACACAGATAAATGTGAGAAATGACGGAATGATGTGAAGGTCAAAAGAGAATGTGGCAATAATATACATGGAGATATATACGTTTGGCTGTGTGTGGGGATTTATTTTTGGTCTATATATATATATATATATATGCATTTTAGAGACAGGCCATAATAACAGACAGAGAAGACTGAAAGTCGACGTGGAGGATTTCAATTTCCACCTTGAATTTGAATGTTAAGCCTTTAACTGTGGGAGCTAATTTTAGCTAACGATAAAAGTAAATGGATATATAAGCTGGATTTTCTGGGGAAAATAAAGGATTTTGAAAGGATTTGTGCGGTTTCTGTCCCTTATATAATTTGCCCTTCAATTCTCGTCCCTTTTCGTTTCTTCGTACATATATATCTCATTTATTTCCACATTCACAAACCAAGTGGAATTTTTTACGAGATTAAAAAGCGGATTAAAAAACGATTAAAAAGCAGAAAACGAGACAGGATTGAATGTTTTAATTTGAAACTGTATGGAATTCATGGGAATGCTTCACATTTTGACTTTTAAATTCGTTTGAATTCCTACACTTCAAATGGATTTAACTTGATTTGACTCGTCAAATATCGAATCAACATAAAGTTGAATGTCTATTCTCTTTGAATTTGAGTTCTGTTGTGTGACTTTATACAAAACAAAAGGAAATATCAAAATGAAACGCGTCCCTGTCAAATGTCAAATGTTAAATTTTCCCATGTCAAATTTGAAATTTCAATGCATTTTGCATTGATGATTGTTTCATTGGAGTATATATATGAAGATGAAGATGAAGATGAGCTGAATAATTATAATGAATTCAAACGTCAGGATTTCGTCATGACTCTCGATCTTCTCGATTGTGCGGAAGTCCAACGAGTATATGTATTTTTTCCTGAACGTGCATGAACGAGCCTCCAATTTTATTGTTTGTCTTGATTATATATAATTCTGAAATGATGTCGAGAAATGGATTCCTTATTTTAATTGTACTGGTAATGGTAATTGTGTTAATTCCGTCGTCGCCTCTTTTCGTCGCCTCCCTCCAGCTAAATGTGGAGTTTGGTGGGGTGAACTTTGAAGTGAATAAAACTCTTGCTGGGGATTCCGAAAGAGTCTCTGCGACTGAAAAACAACAGCCAATTGACAATGGGAAATTGCAAGGCAGAGACTGTCAGCTCCCACCGAAAATCCTCGAGGAAATCCACGGAATGGCGGGGATCGTGAGGGAAATCAAAGAGACGGTCGCACGGGAATTCACAGGGCGAACTTATAGGGAAGCAGTGAAATTCGTGGATTTCTATGGGCCGCGACAAGTTGGGACCCAAGCACTGGAGGACTCCATTTCTCATTTGAAAGAAACATTACTCAAGACGACTCGCCTCGAGAATGTCTACAGTGAACAATTACCCGTCAACTACTGGAACAGGTTTCATCACCTCTTGTTACAATTATTGTATATTTGGGGAAGCGGATATGAAAAGGGACCGAAGACGAGAGTTTTAACTTTTGTCCATATTTATATGTTGAAAAACATGGGCTATATTTTATGGGAAAAGTTCTGGACATTTGTAAAAAAAAAATTGCAAATATTTAATTTTAATTAAGTTTTAATTCGATTTTTATGAGGAGTGAGCGGCAAAGGTGGAAACGGACGTTGGTCAAATCACCGCTAGAGTTTTATAATGGAAGTCAAAGAGTTCAAGGAAATCTCTATGAAACAAATTTTACACGCGCGTGTCGCGTCGCTGTTAAAATTTTGATCCACATTCAAACTCGAATATCTCTACTTCTAGAAACACGTCTTCGGTCCCTTTTCCTATCTGCTTCTATACATTTTATTCATTCAGTCGGGTACAGTTTTACGAATCCATCAGTTTCGTCATATTATCAGAAAATGACGATTCCTGCGGAATTTCCTATGTATTTTTACAACTTTTATTTATACTGATATATCTTATATACTTAAAGGGGCACGGCCATCGTCCAATTACTATTGCCGATGCGAAAAACCCTGTCGGTATTGGCTCAAGGTCCGTCCGTGCCCACCCCAGCCGGAGGAATCCAGGCAGATGTGTTGCAGGTAGAGGATGTTCAAGAACTCCGAGAGAAATCGGCTCTGGTGAAGGGGAAAGTCGTTTTATTTGACTTCACAGAGAAAACCTATAATAGTAGTGTATTGGGGGAGGCATCCAAATTTGGGGCTCTTGCCATTCTCATCCGCTCGACGACTCCCCTCTCCATTTACTCCCCTCACGTCTCCAACGCAAACTATTTGAACGTCCCGCGGAAAATCCCATCCTTTAGTGTGACCACCGAGGACTCGGAATTCATCACCCGCGTCATTCGACGAGGTCTGACGATTTTACATACACACATACTGTCCATTCGGATATAAATGATTTTCGACTTAATTTGGAGTTGACGCGGGCGAGGATGGGATATCCTTGGAATTTGGAAGCGCAAAAAAAATTTTTACCTTGATTTCGCCTCCAAATTCCAAGGACATCACATCCTCGCCCGCGCCAACTCCAAATTAAGTCAAAAATCATTTATATCCGAATGGACAGTACATTCTACGCGGGATTTGAGAATTTTTGAAGTGCAGTGGGCATTGTTTTATTTTTATTATGATTGAATCATAATGATTCAATCAATAATCAATTCAATGTTTTTCCTTCTATTTTTTTTGTGTGTGGAAGGTCGAAGAGTTCGAGTGAGTTTGTTCAGCAATAGCTCGATTGAATTCAATCACACGTCGAGGAATCTATTGGGAACATTACCTGGACGAGGAAATGGTGGACAAGGACAAGAAGAAGAGGAGGAGGAGGAGGAGTCCATCCTGATGGCTGGACATATGGACAGTTGGGATGTGGGTCAAGGGGCTCAAGATGATGGGATTGGGATTTTCCTCAATTTGAATGCAATTCGGATCCTTCAGGATTTGTCATTCAAACCCCGAAGGAAGATTCAGTTGGGTCTGTGGACGTCCGAGGAAAATGGTGTATTTGGTTTGAAATATCATTACAAGGAGCATCCGGAGGAGATTCGGAGTTTAGCGGCTGCATTGGAGGCGGACGAAGGTTGTTTACAGTCGGCGGGATGGGCCTTTGCGGATTATCGCCGCAAAGGGAAAGGGAAAGGGACGACTGGGAATGATTTTGGGTGTACTTTGTATGAAATTGGGAAGCTTCTCGGGCCGAGATATTCCTCAATGAAGGATGGCTATGAGGACGTGAGGGCTCCGAGACCTTTCAGTACGGATGTCATCGAGTTGGCTCGAATGGAAAACTCCATCCCTGCTGCTTATTTCAATGGGGATGGGAATGGACGCTATTTTTGGTTTCATCATACTCAAGGGGACACGGCGACCACTTTCAATTCCACCGCCATTGATGACTGTCTCACTTTCTATGCGGCCACCATTTTCGTCATGGCCAATTTGAGCTCCATTTAAAATGCGGACAATTTCCTTATAGAATTCATGACAACATTTAATTCAATTACTATTAACAAATGAATAAATCCACCACATTTCAAAACGCTCCACTGACTGTGAAACTCCCCGTACAAAATTGGGGAATTGTGCTGAATTCATTTTTCATTTTCACATGTTGTGACGATTTAAAGGCGAAAATCAGAGTGCAATAAATATTGGGACATCACATGACAATTAAAATTCAGTTTTTGTTTTAATTGTGTGTGTATATTTGTGTCATAAAAAGTTGTGAGAAAATCCTGAGAATCCTTTGTATTGTTTGAACAAGAGAGAAAAAAACGTTTGAATGTGATATGATGTGTCCGTGCGTGGATTTTTCCTTGTGTTTTTCATCCCCTTTCAAAGCTGTGATGTTGTTCCAATTAAGAAAAAATGTCCGTGATGGAGAGAGAAAGAACTCGGATGAGCGTCAAACCTGTTTTTAATTACGCTTCTGGAAAATAGACAGGAAAGTCAATAAAAGTTTCACACTTGCTCTTCTAATGAAGCTCATTACATATTTGCATGTAATGAATGAATTGTTCAAGTTCTCATTCTCATTCGATAAGATAAAGTCTGAAGTCCCTGAAGGATTTTATATAAACTTGTTTTTTTTTGCACCTGCAAAAAAATTTCTAAACCTTGACTTTGGACTGGAGTAACTAACTATATGTAAGCAAGTACAATTATTCTTCCAATTTTAATTATAAGTGTGTACAGATGTTTACTGAAGATATTTACTGTGCATTTGCATCCACACAAAGTAATTTAAAATAACGATCGTGTGTGAGCTCGAGCACACACACACAATCCGAGTGCTAAGAAAAATAGAGTGCAATTTTTTTTTACTGTAATAAAGAAATTTATTTCGATTAAATTCATAATTTAGAGTGAGACTATATGAACTAAAATCTAATAAATTAATCATGTGCATTTGAGCATGCTTAAAACACTTAAAAGCTCTCGCTGTGGTGGGGTGAGAACAAACTATATCGTCGACGGTCGACCATTGGATTTTTGTCCGATGTCTGACTTTGTTTGTACTTGACTTGACAAAACTTCACACGTTGCCTTTGGCTTTTGCTTTGGCTCATTACAAAATCAACTGGACACATTCGAGAGCTGTGTGTGTGTGTGTGTGAATAAAATGAATAACTTTCTGCACGTATTTCTATTTCTAGTATTCATTTTCTTGTCTGGAAATGGAGGATTTGCAAATGGAGCGACGAACGACAAACCCGAAAATCTAACTGTACGAGACTTTTTATTATTATATTATTTAATTGTATTCCAAAAATTGTTTTCAAAAGTTTCAATCACTTTTTTTAAAATTGAACTTATTGAACACCTCTTTTTTTATTGATTCAGGACGCCCTCAAAAACTCGGAATTGGTCCGAAAGAGTGCAATGAAAATTTTTAAAATGAATTTCACCATTCCGTACGAGGTAAAAAAATTTCAAACGTACATATCGTCTGTTAAGTTCACAAACGAACTATAATTATTTTCCTTAATTTCGTTGACCTGCGCCAAAGGTCAAATGGCTGGAGATGGAGCGTTGGGTCCTTCGACATTATTGTCTGCCATGACCTTTTCTGTCACCCCGAATTTTTTCAGAATTTTACCCACAAAGACGGACGCAGTAGTAGCATTTCCACAAATTAAGGAAAATCCTTATAGTTCGTTTGTAAACTTAACTGACGATATATTATATAAAAAATATAAAAAAACAACAAAGCAAAAAAATTGTGATTAGTCCTAAATTGAAAAATTATATATTTACACATGTATTTTGATTTTTGATAGGTTTTCCCGAAGGGTTGGGTCGAAGAATTAGGGAATTGGGATCCTCCAAGGGATTTTCTTCGACGTTATCCCGTCTACTTGAGTGGTTTTGATGAGGAAAATCGTCCAAGTGAGCGCAAAATAACCTCATTTTGTCTGTATTTCTAATTGTTTTTAAAAAAGCGTTGTTTAAATCGTTATAAATGGTTGGTTCTTTTTGTGTTTGTACATATAAATAAACGTATATTGTATATATAGTTTGGATACAGGACTCGAGCAAGTACGACATTCGTCCGCTTCTTCGTCAAGGGAATGTGTCACAGAATCTGAAGAATATGAATCGTCATTTGCGACGATGGATGTATATGATGGTTCTCTCCACCGGGATCCGATCCACCGAGGAGAAACCCGTCACTCAATTCAATATGATCATGGACTTTGAAGGTTACAAGCTGGACGTTAGTGGACTCAACAATATCCGATGTAATTTACATACAAAATACGAATACGCACATGCAAATTGAAAATTCTATTTTACACTGTTCGTGCATGTGTTTTAATGTGAGGATCCATTTTTTTTTTTTGTAGATGTCGCATTCCTTCGGCATTTGTTTGTTCAAACGCGGCCGGTGATCTGGAAACAACTCAATCGCTGTGTCGTTCTCAACGGTGAGTTCTATACGGAATTGTTTATTAATTTAACTGTGCCGATGTGAGTTTTGAATTTTTGAATTTTTGAATTGGATTTTGAACATGTTTTATATATATTATTACTTATATATATATAGCAAATGCGGTGGTGGAAGTTCTGTCGAATCTAATCGTTCCGGTTTATTCATGGGCACTCAGTCGTTTCGAGACTTTGGGGACGGATAAAACAATGAATGTGAAACATTTGCATAAGATTTTCCCAAAGGATCAACTCCCACAGTGGTACGATGGTGACCCGAGTCATAAACCCATCGGCGTCTATTGATCAATAAATATGTATCTGTATATAAATACGTACTTACAATAACAATGGTCACAATTTTTTACTCCAACCAATTTTTCCATCATTTATTCAGTGGAATCACGCCGACACTGGAAACACAAGTTTTTTTTTCGACAATATCTATATATGATAGTTTAAATTGAACACACATTAAAGCCATTTAAAGCCGAAGTGGTCGAGACAGACTAAAACCCTCCGCGTTATTTGATATATATTTGTCACAGGTTGTTTGTTTTTTTTTTTTTGTTCTTTTCCTTAATTTCCTCGTTCATGGAGGGGTGGGTGGGGGGTTTAATTAGTAATGGAGAGCTACATTTAATATAGCTATCGTGTGCCGAGACCAATGTGAGTTTCCAGAGCAGTGAGTTGATCGAGAGTGTTGAGGATTTTTAATTCATTGCGGTAGGAGTAGACGACGATGAGGAACCAAATGGTACAGATGCTGGAGATGACGAGAGCAAAGACGAGATTCGAGTCCGCTCGACCACTCCACAGGAAGGAAACCAAGGATTGAATGATCCCCACCCAAAATGTCACGATCGTCACGAATAACCAGGACTCGAGGAGCCCCACGGATGACTACATATATATATATGCATGTCAAAATATATATACACAATACAATTGGCAATTAGTCAAGGTTGTTTACTTTTAATTTTAATTTTAATTGTAATGTGGAAAATCACAATTAAGGGATTTTTCTCCCTCTCACCCTCCGAACTGCAAAAAGGAGGATGACGCCCATCACGAGATAAATCGAACGGATGATGAGTCCCAGAATTGATTGAATCCGATGTTGTTTCACTATATACAAAAAAATTACAGTATAGGTATACAAAAACTCAAAAAAAAAAAACAACCAAATTATGGGAACTTTTATGCTCATTTTGTCCGAACGGAAATATTGAAATTCCCTTTGAGTTTTGATCATTTTGTATACCATCGGTGCCCATGTCGGGGTTCATCAGACCGGACTGACTCTGCATTTCTTTTAGGTACACTTGAAATTCTGCATTGTTTTTCCCTTCAGTTGCACTCAGCGTCCCAGCATTTATCCAAATCCCAAAAAATCCGTCCACCTATAAATATAAGATATACAGCTATATTTCGGCCCATATACAATAATGAACAAATGTCAAAAAAAAATTACTTTCTACGATATATAGAGATTTCACTAGACGAAAAAAATGTGGACAATAATAATTAAAAAAAAGGTTTTATATTTACATACAATGTGGAAAAGTGCAATGATAATTGTCCCCGTTCGGACTGATAAACAGCAACACGGACCACCCATTTTTTTTTTTTTTTTTTTTGAGTCCTCGCCTCTCAAAGATATTCTAAAATAAAATCACCCTCAAAATTGTCAAACTGTGGACCAATTGTGTGTGCGTATTGGATTTTTTCTTATGAAATTTTACACGGGATCTTTTGATTTGGTTTGTTGGTGTGGTTTTTTTTTCTTTGAAAATTGTATAAGTATATGTGAAAATTCCTGTGGGAAAGTTAAAGATGTGTGTGATGTGTGGGAATTGAAATTGAACGGTAGGGAAATGGAACAAGGAATGAAAAGTCCAAAGGGAAATGTCAAATGTTGAATGTTGATGATCATATATGTATGAGAATGAATGGAGAATGGAGAATGCTATATCCTTCTAATGCTCAGAATTGAAATGTCCAGCCTAAATACACAAGAGAAATGTATAGAGAGAGAAAGAGAAAGTCTGACTGTTCATTTGAATCCCGAATTCGTAATTCGTAATTCGGAATTCCCATTGCAATAGAAAAGAAAAAATAAATGACAGGTCGCTTTTCATTCTCACACACGCAATGTTTATTACGTTTTTCCTTTTCCTATATGTCATTCTTTTTTCCTCCCCGTAAAAGTACATCCAGATACATATCATCTGTTAAGTTCACAAACGGACTATAACGATTTTCCTTAATTTGCGGAAATGCTCCTACTGCGTCCGTCTGTGTGGGTAAAATTCTGAACAAATTCAGGGTGACAGAAAATAATGTCGCAGGACCCACAGCTCCATCTTGAGCCCTTTGACCTTTGGAGCAGGTCAACGAAATTAAGGAAAATAATTATAGTTCGTTTGTGAACTTAACAGGTGATATATATTATGGTTTTGTTTGGTTTTGCATATTTCTCAAAAGCAATCATATCATAGAAAAATCCATGTACTATATATAGTATATAAATATTGCGTGTGGGGAGACGTTCTCAAAAATATATGCTCAACTTCGTTTCCACTTTCCAACAAAAAAAAAAACTAAACTGTGGACTGGACTGGAGAAATTAAGGTCAACCCTTTCAGCTTGATGACTTATTCCCAATTCAACTAATTTGACTCCCATTCAAATTTCCTATACATATACAGAATTTCGAATCAAATCAACTAGGGAAACTCTTCAATTCCATTTAGTCACGCTCCTCCTGCCTAATGTGCGAACTGTGAATTGTGAATTGTGAACTGTGAACTGTTGCATTTTCAAATTTGAAAACGCCCAACAGAAATGTGGATACAATTTTTTATGGAGATTTGATTAGGTCCTTTCTCCTTAATATCCAGACAATAATAGACAATTCAAAATGACAAACACAAATTGGACACCGCAGTCCGCACATTTTTGCATTCAGTTTTTTGCCTCTGCTGTCATGTCATGAAAAAGCGCTAGCTATTGGTCAGTTTTTTATGGAAGTCCGCATAAAAATAAATTCGGATTGACAATCTCAATTAGGAAAAAGTCACATTTCATTTTTTCAATATGCTAAAGAAAAAAGAAAGCAAATCATATAGAAGTATTAATAATTAATTAATTGCTCCACACAAATCCTCCTTGTTCGCTGTTGGATTTGCCTCCACAACAAAAACAACAACAAACAAAAACAAAGTGTGTTTCGCACGTGTGGATGTTGGATGTGAAATGCGCAATGTAATTTACATGTGTGTGTAGAATTGTCAACGCTTCACAACAGCTGTTCCTCTGTTTTGTTAGTGGAAAGTCACAGGCTTGCTGTATATTGTATTGTATTGTATTGAAATACATTGCAGTGCGGGGATCACATTCGTACAAATGTGTGAAGGTGAAGAGGCTTGTTTTTCATGCTACTGCGGAGAAGCTCTGTATATAGCCATTGCATTAATGCTTATACATAGATATGCTCACAGCCAATTCATCAATTCATATGCTCCCAAGTTGAATCCACAGTTCAGTTCCACACGCACTATATATATACGCACAAAATCTCCTATTTTTTCCACATGCATAATACGCATTTCACAAAAGTTATTGAACTGACTCGTCCTCGTTTACTCCAACAATCTTTCAATTTAAGCGCAGCGTTTTGAGGGAATTTTCTTATACATTAGTAATTTTGAAGGTGGGATTTAAACAACAGTTTCTACAGTCACTGTTTTGGTGTAGAGTTTGTGATTTTCATGTGGGATTTGAATTTTTTTTGTGTACATATGTTGAAACTATCTGTAGTGTAGAAAAGAAAGTAGAAACTGACAATGAATGGAGGCTCCAGAATGTCCATGCGAATCCTCCTACGGAATTGGTCTCAATCTCAATCGTCACGTCAAATTTCTTCTAGTCAATTCCCACGGCCGCAACTTCAAAACCGTCGGAATTTCATTGAATTGAGTGAGACACATAGAAATCGTGGAGTCCGACTGTCGCGCTAAATATTAAAATCCCCCACACACACGCAAAAGTGGGGGACAGTATAATAAAAGAGGAAGAGATGGAACGGGATCCGGAGTTTCCAGGCGATGTATTCGGTGCCTATATGATGTCGTCCCAGCCGTCAAACCCGAAGCGATCTTTGATTTTAGTTTGAGTGAGGAGGAGGATCTTCATCAAGTCCTTGTTCAAGCTCGGACTGACAATGAGTTGAGGGAGGGAAATTCAAATATTTCGAATTCCGTGTGTCGTCGCTTTAGTCTCCCGGATAAAGTCAAAGTCAAAGTGGAGGAATTATAGAGTCTGTTCTGAGTCCAGATGGAATGCTGAGGATTCAAGTGCCGATGGAATTGAGACGACCCGTTCAAGAGAAAGATCCTTCACCACCAACTCAAGCGATTTCAATAATTCCAATTCCAATTATGTGAAATTATGAACTTAATGCAAGTACATGTGCAAGGAATGGTGCGAGTGCTTACAATTTTGTACATGTATATACTTCTCAATTAATTATTTAAGTTTGTCAACAATTTAATAAAAATATTTACGTGAAGGAATTTACATTCAATTAAAATCCGGCTCAAGCCGCTTTCTTCATTATTATTATTAGTATTAGTATTACATATAGTATCATTTAAATGCAATGAGATTTTCCATTTCATCAGAATTTGTGTACATACATGCACATTTACATTTGCCTCTGGCATGTCATAAGTGTTAATTATATGGATAATTTGCACATGTTCAATTACATAACTATATGATTATTATTATTAATGGAGAAGTGTGCTTGCTCCTTCCTCAGCGATGAGATTTCCCGTCATCACTTTTGAGGTGGTGGTGGTAGTGAAAGGCTTGAGAGTCGTCAGTAGCACCATGAAGTCCGCAGTTGTTGTGGTGGTCACTGGTGGATCTGCGATAGCCCGAATGACAAAATGAACAATCGTACGACGGACTTTGATTCATGTGGAATGTCCGATGAGCCTGCATTCCATTCCGACTGATGGACGACTCGGAGTTGTAAAATCGGCAAATTAGTGGAACTTCTCTCTCTTTCTCCATATCTCGGATCGTCGTCGTCTCTTAAACTTATCGCTTATCGTTAACTGTAGGCAATGAAAAATACATACACACTAAGTAAACTGGTTGTCCCGATGATTTACCTATATTGTATACGTATACATTTTCCAGCAATTTATTATTGAGAATGAATTGTAAATTATTTTGACTTACTTGTAACGTAACTCTGGATTTTTTTTTCCTTTTTGATTTTGAGCACTTGTCGTGTTGTCTCCTTATCTTATGAATTGAAGTGGTGCTACTGCTATGTGATATTAATGTATATTATTGTATGTACATACTTTTCTCTCCTTCTCTCTCAAGTCTCAAGTTTTCCGTCGTAGTTGTTGAGTGTGAATGAGCTGCAAATGCAATGTCAAAAAACGCTGTGGTGGTTTGTGTATGCTCGGGCTTGCTTTGCTTTGTCGAGACTGAACGACTGACTGACTGGGGAAAAAACAGAGAGGGGAGTGAGTTTTTGACTGTGTGTGTGTGTGTGTGTTTTGTGTGTTTGTATGTGCCAGCGGAGCATACACCGATTTCCAGAACGAAAGAGAAGGAAAAAGGAAAGTGAAGGGATAATCATTATCATTATATTATTATGTACTTTATATATGATATAGGTACAAGGGATACGGGACTTGTTCTCGTCCCTTCGAGAAACCTTATTGAATTTCAACTATACGCACAAAATGCATTTATCGTATATGTATTTACTATTTATTTATATATGTATGAAGACGGGTTTCGTCCCTTCTGTACTTTTCCAAGCGAACCCTTTTATCATTTATCAAGTCTCTTTTTTTATACTACTACATATTATATTATACGAACTTTATGCATCGTATTTATTTCCTCATTTCCTGTTGTGTCCATTCAAGTCTAGAAATTCAAGAAATTCAAGAAAATCATTGCATAATAATTTATACGATATATAAATAATGAGCTGGCCTAAAAGATAAAAATAAAATAAATCAAAAACTAGAATACATGTAGATATAAAGTGCACGTTAAATTTTTTTAACTCCTCCAGAGGAAAAAGGCAATTTATGCTTCTGAATATTTACCTGTAGATTAACGATACGTACTTACTTATACTTTGATGAAACATTTATTTATAAATATAATGTGATGAAAAACAGAAGGATTTTCTAGTGATGAATGTATGCATACATTGTACATGTACAATGTACAATCTCATTGTTAATCGCATTCGAATTGGAATTGGAATTCCAGATTTCACAGTATATGTATAAAAGTACAAGAATTGTCCTCACACACATCGCTTCAATGCACGCGCATTTGCTCACGAACAATAAATTTTATTATTGCAATAATCAATGTCACATCTGTCCGGATGGAAATTAAACTCCTCCTAAATATTGGTACAAATTGCCGTAAAAAAACCTATTTGAAAATGAGCAGAAATCAGCAAACACACCACAGATATCGTTTGTTAAGTTCGAAGACGTACTATGCTTTTTTTCCTTAATTTCGTTTGTTCTGGTTGACCTGCTCTGGAGGTCAAAGTATAAGAGATGGAGCTTCGGGTCAAGCGACATTATTGTTCGTCATAACATGCTCTACAATAATGTTGCTTGACCCAAAGCTCCATCTCTAATACTTTGACCTCCAGAGCAGGTCAGCCCGGTCAAATGAAATTAAGGAAAATAATTATAGTACGATTTTGAACTTAACTGACGATATATATTTTACGAATGAATTTTCTCGGCATGATTTCAATTGGAAATCTGAAATCTCCTTGCTTAATTATATATATGTACGTGTTCTTTATTTGTAAGTACTTGCAGTTTGAAGGTCTATGAAAAATTTAAAACCACATCATCAGTTGTTCTCGTGCACTGAATTTGTTGTTGTTGTGTTTTTCGCCCATTTGAATTTCATACATAAAGAATTTATATAAAAACGATCCCAAAATTGTCATTGACAATGTAGGGAATTTTTTAATTGCTGGAAATTCATCAATTATAAGTATGAAATATATATGAATATAGCAGCAGTTGACAAATAAAACTTGAAAACGCGTTTTTCCTTACACACGAGTACGAATCCACAATTTCAATCCACATGTTGTATTTTTGTCTTTAGTTTATTCCTGTGTGTTGAAAATTGAAAACAATTAACCATTTATTCATTTTTTATAGCTTTGAATCGGATGATCCAAATTCAATTTTTTGTTTCGTCTTCTGTCATTGTATATTTCCCTTGCAAATTGTAAAGACTTTCAGCTGATATTTATATATCAGTTCATTTTGTTTTCTTGAATTTCTATAGTAAAATTCTTCACACAATTTCCAAGCAATTCGTATATAATATATTATTTTAGAGTGATTTGATTATTAAAATGGATTTCAAAGTGATTTTCACTCTCGTCGTGGTTTTGTCTTTGTCATCTTCGGTGACGTCTGACAAAATTCGGTACGACGGCTACAAAGTCTACCGATTTTCGCCTACGACTAACGATCATCTGGAAATGCTCCAAGAACTCGAGAAATCTGGGGTTAAAAATTTGTTCAAATTTGCCTTTCAATCCTATAAAAATCTCCACCTTGCCTAATTTTTGTTTTATAGGTCAAATTCAATAATATTTCAATTAAATATACAATATTCAAAGGTCAATTTTTGGACGGAAACGGATGTCATGTTCGCCCCTCATCAAATCCATCTTGTTCAAGGACTTGAAGAGCGTGGACTTTCCGGCTCCGAATACATTTCAAACGTCCAAAAGTACAAAATTTTAATTTAAGTAGATTAATTCATTTAAAATCCCAACTCCAGTTTTAGTTACCTAATACCATTAAAACTAAATCACCATATTTTCCCATATGTAATTAATTCCTGGTCAGGTTAATTGAGGACCAGAGTCTCCACAATAATGGAACCAAACGATCCCAAATGACCTGGACTGACTACAACGATCTTGAAACGGTACTTATATACATATATATGAAAGATTCCAGGTTGAATTCCACTTTATTTGAAATAATTGTATTGTAAATTCATGGATGTGGATATGTAGCTAATTAAATTCTGTTCGCATCTGACAACTGTATATATATAGATTGAAAACTGGCTGGAAACTCTGACTGCATCAGACCACCCGAACACGAACACTCAACTCGTGTCCATTGGAAAGAGTTATGAAGGTCGGGACTTGACGATGATCAAAATCTCCACGTCCAAATGGAACGAACCAGAGGAGAATAAGAAACCAATTATTTTCATTCAATCGAATATCCATGCGAGGGAATGGATCACCAGCGGAGTCTCAACGTTCCTTATCAATCAACTTGTGAAGGGTGGTTCTGGTCCTCGTCCTCATCCAACCCTGCTCATTCAGACCTATCTCCAGCATTTTGACTTTCACATCCTACCCGTCCTCAATCCCGATGGATTTGCTTTCTCCCACACTCAAGTATATACAAACTACAAACAATACAGATAAAATCTCATTCAAAAGCGTACCTATATACAATCTTCTTTTATTTTTTCATTTCATCCCAGGGATTTCGATTCTATATATATACAATTGTAATCTTTCCTTTGGTTTTCATATATAGGACAGGTAAAGAAAAGAAAACTGCCTGGATAATATACTAAAATACTATAAAATAAACAATACAGTTACCTAAATAAAAAACACGGGACATTGGAAATTGAATTGATTTTGAATTTTGTCTGTCATTTTCTGTCAATTTTGTCGTACATATATAGATTATGGAGGAAAACTCGGTCCAATGGCACAGCATCATCAGAATCTGGATGTCAAGGGGTCGAGTAAATCAAAATATACACAGAGATATACGATATATATATATAGTCAAACCTCATTTTAATTATGAAAGGAAAAAAAGTATTAATTGTATATATATATGCGCGTTTAATTGTATGGTTTTTGTACACATGTATTTTATATTATGTTGAACTCTGAAGTCCAAATAGGAATTTTGATTTCCATTGGTGTGAAGGAGGATTCTCATCAGATGATCCTTGCAATGAAGTGTATACGGGCCCTTTTCCTTTCTCCGAGCCGGAAACCCGTGCCCTGTCCATCTACTTGACATCCATTCGGACTCGCCTCGTTTTATACTTGGGCCTTCACAGTTTCAGTCAGTTGATTCTCGTTCCATATGGTTACACGAGCGAGAGAATCCCAGAGTACGACGAATATGTAAGAAAACGACTTTATGTATATATTGTGACATATTGCATAATACGTTCGTCTCTCCCAATAAAATTCTAATTGAATTATGAAAATGATATGGTTTTATGTTTTATGTGGCAGATGAGAATCAGTCAAAAGGCTGCGGACGCCATGGCTAAAAGATTCGGTACGATTTTCACCCCTGGAAATGTCATTGATCTTCTTTGTGAGTCCACACACACACACACACACATCTTCAATCAAAATATTCTTTTATGTAATGATAATAATTTGATGTACATAGAGGAACTGCGGGCAAGATTGAGCAGCGCCGTAGAAGTTAAATAACAATTAAACGGTTCAATATACATTGTTGACATCCATACCTTTTTTTAAGCCCTTGACAGTCTGGATTTGGTGCGGATGACATTTTTAATGCCAGAGGTCAAATGACCGGTTCCACGGCGATTTGAACAAAAGTTGCATAAAGTACACTGCAAACAGCTTTGTTCGCTTGTGTGTGGATGCGAGTAGTTTTCTAAAAATCATATTTCTCATTCCAGCACTGTTGCTGGCCTCAAAGTACTTTTAATCATGAGCAATTGGACCAAATGTGCTTGTTCAAAATTATGAAACACTCGAACCAAGAAAAAGACACTTTTTTCACGGTGGTGCTCAATCTTGCCCGCCCTATCGTTTTCGAGACCCTTTTTAAAAGTTAAATATCAACTCAACTTAATTAAAAATTGTAAAAAAAGTAAATCAAGCGTTGATAGACCATGAGCCAATCTTTCGTTGGACGTTTTCACAATCCCAATCCATTCATCAGGTTTTACGTAACTGCAACAATAATTCACTGCTCAATCTTGCCCGCAGCTACTCTAAGTTTATGCAGGTTAAATAATTCAAGAATGTGTACACATGCAAAAAATTGATTCGCCCCTTGTCATGTTATTAAAATGTTCATGCATTTCCCGCTTGAAAATGCTTTAAGTGTATCCGTTTAATTGTGACCACTTTTTGGCATAACGGGGCATAACCACCTCTAAAAATATGACGTTGCGACTCTGACAATGCCGGAATGAAGAGCCATTTGCTGGATTTGATTGTTAGTTTATTAATACTCTATTTTGCTGTGCATGAAAACAATGAACATTTTAATTGCTATCATGTTTTTGCAAAACGCGAATTATTTTTATTATCAATTTGTTTTTTTTATATGTTCTTGCACATAAAAACATTAATTGGAGCGATACAGAGAAAATTAGAATTCCCTTTGTCAAATTCATTTTTTCATTACACATTTCGTTTAGATTTTAAACCGTTGTATTTGTAAATCATTTTAATTGTCAATAGAAAACTGTGATGCACAAAGTAAAAATCTATTAAAAATTTCGAAAACGACTCATTAAGCCGTGGGGTAGAGCAATGGACGCCTTGAATGAGGTCCCCATGGGATATACAAATCTCCCGGGACCCATCCGGAAATTTAGCATGTTGAACGGGTGCATCGTCTCGGACATGATTGTTTTTGGCAGCATTGCCGAGAAATGCCCATTCATTACCACGGTCTCGTCGTATGATGGGAGACTTATGGTCGCCACCGCTTTTCGTACCGGCTCCAGCGCCATTTGCGTGAAGGATTTTAAGGCATTGAAGGACTTTCCGAGTCTCGTTCAAACTCAATTAAATTGTTTGAATAAATAGTTCACGTTGAATGCTAATATTTATGCATATACATGAGACAAATAAAGGAATGAGAATCCTATAGGGAATGATGCACAAATTCTATTCGGAATATTCGGATTCTATATTGATCCCGATTGGCATTGTATAATTTATAGCGAATTATATTTGAGAATATGTATTCCACGTATGAACATAGATGGGCAACAGGGGAGGCAGGCCTGCCAAAAAAATAAAAACCTACGCAGGTTTATTTTCCCTGCCATCAGGGAAGATATAGTATTATAAGACAGGGACCTGCCGCAAAGCGGCAGGTTTTTTTTTGGCAGGCCTGCCAAACCTGTTTCCCATCTATGAGTATGAATTTAACATGAAATTTCAATGCACACGTTTTTTACTATGGGTAAAATATACGAGAGACAAAACTCGTTTTTTCATCGTTTGAGGACATTTGTTTATATTAGAATAAATAGTCAAGGTATATTAAGTTTTCACCTCAACAGAGGCTCATTCATTTAAGGCTGTATTATATTAGATAAGTAAATATTCAAAATTGTACTTTACACACACGAACACATCACATGAACACACATTTTCTTTATTGGGTATTTTTCTCTCTACATAAAAAATAGACAAATACTAAAATGAATAGAATATTTTTTCCTGTTAAAAATACAGAGGGTGATCGGAGGTATTTGAAACACTTTTCAATGACACCTCAGCAGCGGCGGCCTCAGAGCACACTGCGCCAGGAGCCGATATTTTCGCTAAACAATCCAACATTTTGATTTTCGTGTATTCACTAATTTTGTTATGTTAAATTTAGCAAACTAGTTGAAGGTTCTAAATTGTGAATTTGAACATTTTTGGCTCACCGGAAGTTGGGTAAAATACCTCGGAACTTCCGATAATAATTCCAAACCCCATGCATTTTAAATGGGGAAAATCAAATCGTCTGTAACTTCTGAAGGGTGTCGAGGGGGATGACCAAAATAGTACCAAAATGTTGATAAAATCATCTATTTTAATTTTTAATGAAGATTAGCTGTTACAATGCGCTACCTTGCACATATAAGCAATTCAACTATCGCATGATTGTTAATTAGTAATTGGTCGAGTTTGTACGCGTAATCCTTGAAAAAAAGCGGCAATGGGCTCATTCGTATTTTCACAAAATTCTTTTCCACAGAAAGCACGATTACTTTTACAATCATTAAATTACAATTATTAAATTTAATTACAAATTACAAATGTCAAAAAATTACAAATGGGACGTGCAAAAAGTAATCTGAAGAAATTCAACTAAGAGTTTAAATTGTGTGTTACATTGCTTAAAATTTGTAACTAAAACTCGTATATTTTATGATGAACTTTGACGCCACTCAACTATTTTCTTCACCAAATGAGTTTATAAATGCCAATGGAGTCACTAGAGGCGCTGGTGATTTCTTAGCGAAAATACCAGCTCCTGGCGCAGTGTGCACGGGTCGTAGGGTTTTGAATGTCAACTGGCACAAAACTACGTCATTCGTCAGTACACAGAAAAATCGTCGTTGTATTTGGAGCGAAAATGCCCAAAATAATTGATCGGAAAGTTGAGGGCATAGTACTAATTGCGCTTTCCGGTGAAAACCGGTCCTGCAGAAAAATAGTGAAGGTCAATTCCACTGTGAAGAGAAAAATCAAATTCATGACCTATAAAAAAAAAAAAATCGGACATTTTGATATGTAGCTATTCAATTTGTTTCGAATATAAATATTTCAATTGTATTGCAAAATAGAGACATCAACTTTTTAAATAAAAAAAAATCGGAAATTTTGAAATACATAAAAAATTTCAGCCCACTCCATGAGAAAGGCATTTCGCCGTATAAAATCTTAAATCTTGCATATTGCTGTATTTTTTTTTGATAAATCTGCGTAAAACCGGAAATTCGGATTTGCCTATTCCCATCTTATAAACTTTGATTCGCAAACATTTTTGACCCCAAACCTGAGAATGTTTCAAATCCCTAGTAAAAACGCTTAATTCGCAGTAAACAACCCCGGTTTCTTTTATTTTAACATCAAAAACTAAAACTGTACGTATTAATTACTCACTGTAGCCATAAGCCACACAGCA
>JAIUND010002441.1:0-22360 GCA_034699125.1 Gisinianus flammeolus
AGAGAGAGAGAGAGAGAGAGAGAGAGAGAGAGAGAGAGCGCGATGGGGAAATATTTGAGAGGATTTTTATTTGCAGGTTTCTCTCTGTATGTCTGTGAACCCCCGATTTGTTTCCTACTGCAAAATAACTTTGTCTCGGGTATTGCACGAAAATAGCACGGGCTAGAAAAGCGAAACCAGAACTAGAACCCGGGGCAGGCGATAGGCGCAGACTTTTCGTTTCGTTCTATGTATATGCTACATATACCCTACAACAAGATGTTGTTGAGGAGGAAGAAGGAGAAGAAACCAACGAACGAACTGTCTGCTGATTGTAAGAGAGACAGAGAGAGAGAGAAAGAGAGTAAAAACGCAAACGTAGTAAATAGTACGCGTGGACGCACAAGACGTTAATACCCGGGTACTCTGAGTATTGTAACTACGGCTATATAGCCGTAGTTTATCGATCTATTGAGAAGGAAACTTGCGCTTTGACTTATCCGTAAAACCAAGGCAGAGAGATTTCTCTCTATTTCGCTCGCTCTCTCACTGTCGACGACACAAACACTCACATACACACACACACACCCCGTGAAAATGAAGGCGACTAAAATTCCTCCTTTGCCTACAATTTCATCTTTATCTTATTATTCTTCTCCCTCCTCTTCTTCCTCTTCTTATACTTCTTTAAATTCTACTTGTTCCTCTTCTAATTATTATTCTTCATGTAATTCTTCAACTTCTTCTTCTTATTCTTCATCACCATCATCATCTTCTCATCATTCCGCAAACGATGACTTTTTCAATCACAGTGACCGTCAACAAAAACTTGAATTATTATTATTACAATAACCAATAAATGTAATACATTTTTTTCATCAGAAAATAGAAAACACGGGGGGAAAAATTACAAAGCGAAAAAAGACGTATGTGAGTGATTTTCTGAAGTGAATTTTGTAAATATATATACAAAAAGTATATATATAATACTAAATAAATAATCAATGCTTCGCTGACAATATTATATTGACAATTGGCAAAATGGCAATGAAGTGGTTACTTTTTGTGTTCGTGTTCGTGATAATCAAGAGTTGCACAACTCAGGATAGTAGTCGGGGTCATGAAAAAGGAGTTTCTTCTCAACAGTGAGTGTATATTTTCAGTTTTATATTCATTGAAAGCAAGTCACATTCAATTTTTGCATGTGTCTCGTTCTCGTCTCTGGTGAATTAATCTCATGCCAGCATGAGAGTGTCCTCATTTTTCTATACTAAAAAAAAAACACCGACATTGATGATAATAATAAAAAAACTGATGAGTGATGACGTTAATAATTAAAAAATAATTTTATCTTTCTTGTATACTTTGCTAATCCGTTTTCAAAATATATGTATATGCTTAATATAGGTTGGAGAACTGGGCATCCGAATTCGGAGGGATGCTCTATGAGCTCAGTCGCTCCGTCACCAAATACAATGAACTTCAAGGGGTACATTTATTTTTTGCAAACACATCTCAAATTTAAAAATTACATGTGTAATATTTGTATTACCTATGTCCGCAGTACCATATCACATGTATGGGGTCTTTTTCTCTTCTGTATCTATACAGAGATTCCAGAATAGTAAAGACGGTATAGTTGAAAAATTCGATTTGAATCGAATACTACAAGAAATTCTTGACGATATAAATAAATCCAATCATGAGAAAATTGAATCCATTATGGTGAGTCTAACTATAAGAATATTTTAAATTGTGGAGAGTAATTTTTTTCAAAAAAGTGAATCATTTGAATTTACTATGAATTTACTAAATATGTATGTACATATATTTTTGTTTTTGTACAGAGAATATCAAACTTTGCAGAGCAAAAAGCTCTAGAGTATCTCGAAAGAAAGTCCAAAGCGGAAATGGATGGTTCAGTGGAACAATCGGATGAAGAATCTCGAGCCCAAAAATATTATAATGCTAAAAGTTTGAATATAGGGAATGAGACGGGTGATTACTATTTCCGGCTCGTGGAAAATGCTCATTTTGGTGGAGCAAAGGTCAACACGACCAAGTCAACCGTTCACGTTCCTACTTCCATCTACGACGAAGGTATATACAATAATTTTGTACAAAATCATTTGTCGCATTTGAATTTATTTCCGCATATCTCGTATTTTAAATGACAATATCTTATGAATACGGTATATGTATCTATATATGTATATATATAGATGAAAAATTACTGGAGGCCATATCATGGTCAGCTGACCTGGACACTCCATTCACAAATAATTACAAGCACAATCCCACACTCAGTTGGCAGTACTTTGGCTCTTCAACTGGATTTCTAAGACAATTCCCAGGTAATTTTAAAGTTTAAAAGTACTTTGTTTTACCATTTTGACCACATGTATAGTGAAATTATTATTCTATACGAATTTTATTATAGAGAAAGAACGAAAGTACTGAAAAATATAGGTATGTAAAAGTATGTATGTATATCATGTCGGTAATAAAGGCGTAGACTTTCAACTGTTGTCTCGCTATATATATTCGAAATGCTAATGAAAGTGTTTTCCTTTAAATAATTGAAAAGCCACTCTCAAACCTCATGAGAGAGGGAGAGAGAGAAAGAGAGAGAGAGAGACAATGACGGAAATAAGAAAATAGGCAGTGGGAACTCTACGATAATTAAAATACCTAATGTAATAGTAATACATGGTAGCTTTTGAAACTACAAAAGTTTGCTGTGTACAATCTAAAACTCAAATTAATGTCTCTCATAATAATATGATGATGTATATAGGAGCTATATTGTATAGGTTAATAGTTATTTGTTACTGTAATAATTATATTACCTATATATTTATGGATTTAATGAATTCCCTCACGTGTATAATTATTTGTACACAGGAGTGAAATGGAAAAACTCGAATGAGGACGAACACAATCCAGACTTGTATGATTGTCGTTTTCGTCCATGGTACGTGGGAGCAGCTAATTATCCCAAAAATCTCGTGATTCTTCATGATACGTCTGGTTCTATGACGGGATTACGACGAGAAATCGCCAAACATGTCGTCTCTACAATCTTGGATACACTGACCGAGAATGATTTTGTCACAGTGTTCAATTTTACGGATGAAACGAATCCACTCGTTCCATGCTTTGAAAATCGTCTCGTTCAAGCTAATTTGAAAAATGTACGGGAATTCAAAGTGGCCCTTGAACAAGATCGGACAGTCAAAGTCGCCAATTTCACTACGGCTCTTCTCCGAGCCTTTGACGTTTTGGAAAAAGTAAAAACAAAAAAAAAACAGCATTAATTACATTTTTATTTTTAGTGTACCTAATTGTAAGTATAAATGGGGTTTGTAATTGTACTTTGCAGCATCGAGAGGCTGATTCAGTCGAGTCTGCAAAATGTAATCAAGCCATTATGCTGATTACGGATGGAGCGCCATTCTACTTTGAAGAGATTTTTAAGGCAAAACAAGATCCAGCAAACTTTGTCCGGATGTTCACATACCTCATTGGACGCGAGGTCACCGACAAGAGAGAGATCATGTGGATGAGTTGCAGTCAGAAGGGCAAGTGCAGCCTCCGGGGGGTCAAATTTTCTTAGACCGTGATACATCTCCAATTTTGACTATAAAGGTATAACTGGAGATCACCAAAGGTCAAATCATTGATCCAAAGATGGATACCCGGGGGTTTTTGTTTCTCGGATTATGTTTCTGCATTTTCCGATAGGTCAATCCTTTTAGTTGATGAATGTTTTTTTACCGCATGTCAAAATTCTAACGGGTTCGGAAATGGCAAGCAAAATGGTGGAGTGGGAATGAGATGGCAAAGTGCTGTTTTGTGAAAGCAGACTTTCACCCATCCAAAGTCTGAATTTCCTCAAATCTGACCGGACAAAATTTTGCTTTCCATTTCCGAACCCATTCGAATTTTGACACGTGGTAAAAACATTCATCAACTAAAAGGATTGACCTATCGGAAAATGCAGAAATATAATCCAAATTTCGGATTCCGAAAAACAAAAAAACGGGTATTCACATCTTTGGATCAATAATTTTTTATCTCCAGTAATCTCCAATGATCTTCAGGGTCAAAATTGGAGATGTACCTGTCCACTAGAAGATTTGACAAGTCAAGAGCTACCTTCTTGTTCAATTTATTTGGTGTTTCTTTTCTGTATCACGATTTGAAGACGGATTTTACTAATTCTTTGACATGAATTATGTTACAAAAATTGCTAAACGCAAACAATTCTGAACTATACGGTTCAAATAGTTTGAATAGGAAGTACTTATTTATTAATAAAAATAAATTTTTATTAATCCACACAGGATACTACGTTCATGTGACGACACTTGGGGAAGTTCAAGAGCAAGTATTGAAATACATGCCCGTCATGTCACGTCCCATGGTTCGTTGATTTTGAAATTTAATAACACATATCGTCGTCTAACATGCAAAACCTTTTGGCTAAATTTTAGCCAAAAAAAAGTTACGAATCACATTACATTGATTAGTAATGTCATTCAGGATTTCTCATGTACAAGCCTGTTTTTAAAAGAATAATATTATTATTTGTAATTCTAAAGGTCATGTACAAACTGCACAACGTGTCCTGGACACCAGTGTACGCGGATATCCATGTAAGTCCATTCATTTTTTACTCTTACTAATAATAATAATTGTAGAGAATAGTAAATATGTCTGCAACACACTAGAAAAAACTATAAAAACTAACGATAAACAAATCCAATAAATCTGTAGGTATTAGTTTCGTTTTGTCATTACCTAGTAGAATGAGAGTACTATTAGAAAATTTTAGATAGAGATCCGCATATTTCCATTAATATTTCTAAAACGAAAGAAAACCTGAGCAATTCGGTATGTCGTATTTTGATGATAATATTATCTATACAAATTTGCCATAGTCTACTACTTTTTTATGTTCAACTTCTTTTTTGTAGCTAACATTTTTCTCTTGTAATTTTATACAGTATTTTTTGAGTATTGTGTATTTTGACTGTGGTCTATATGGTCGATCTTGAATAATCCATACTTATTTTACTTAGAAAAACAAGTTAAAAAATACGTATTAAAAATTAAACGATAAATATAAATAGTGAACTGAGTAGAAATTTTATGATTTTGTATCGTACTCTGTATCGTATCGTAAAAAGTAGTAGAAAAACGTTTTAACTTTGTATTACTATATACATATAGATATAATATATTTCATTGGACTCTTGAGCTTTTCATATTATATATTATATATTTTCAACAGTAACTCTTTGCATTGGACATCTGCGTAAATCTTGATTGTTTTTTTTTTCTCTTCATTTTTTTATTTTATTTATAATTCATCATGAAAGTTTTAGTAAAAATTTGCTTGCAAAGCAAATCTTGATACATGAAATCTATATAGAGAATCTCGTGAACTTTGCACTATATACACCGGATTTAATTATCATCATCAAAGTACTGAACAAAAAAATATATATTTAAAGTTTATTTCCACTTGGTAAAAAAAAGAACTGAATCATGAATTGAACATAGATTTTAAACAATTGTTTAGAATATGTGAAATTAATCAAGAACCAGCATTTATTGCTCTCGTAATCGTCAGGGAAGGAGAGAATGCGAATTATTTTTTTATATATAATCCAGTGTCCAATAAAAATAAAGTTATTATTTCAGTTCTGCAAAAAAAGGTGGTTACACATAATATGTAGTATATATGTATAGTTTTAGTTCCTCGTTTGATTTTGCGTTTATTTTTTTGTTCCTTTAAAAAAAAATGTGTAGATATCTTCTATTTATAAGTATATAGCCATTTATCCTCTGATGAAATCAAAGAGAGAAATAGAAAACCAATTAAAACTAAACTTGTATACATTAGAACTACTAAAACAAACATAGAAATCTTAGAGCGATTTAGAGATTAGACAATAATAATATAGAATTTAGAATTTAGAAGGAAATGTTGTTGTGGGGTTTTTTTGTTGACCTTTTTTGTCTCTCTTGTGACTTAAATTAAAATGGAGAATAGGTGAACCGTTTGAAGAGATATTGGAATGCTTCATATGTAAAAGTAAAGGTAGTTTATAAACATTTTATATCCCGTCAATAAAAAATATTAACGGATTGTTTCTGGTTTCTTTTTCTATATATATTATCTCTCTTTCTGTCTCTCTCTCGTTGTGTCTATCTCTATATCACTGACAATTGTGTGCGTGTGTCCCTCAAAAAAAATCTCAATTATAATACTCCTCATATACCCTGAATGTGAACAAACAAAACAACAAAAAACTATTATAAAAAATAATGCTATACATAACCTCGGACTAACAATTGAAAAAATGATTATAATTCTTGTGCTTTAAAAAACTGAAAAACTGCAAAATTCTCCACTGACATTGAAAAAACAAAAACAAACAAACGTGTGAACGAATTACTTTGAAAAATACACAACAACAACAACAACAACAATAAAAACTTGAACACACATTTGGGAAATTCTGAACGCTATAACAAAAACAAACAAAAACAAACAAATAAAAATACACATATAAATCAACATATTGTCCACATGGTGCGGGGAGAGCAGGAAATTGCCGAGAGTGATTGGCAGTGGGACAAGAGAAATCGTGGGAAACAAAAGGAGCGTTCGGGTCGTTACAAGGAATTCATTAACATTTTCAATACGGGAAATGATACAGTACTAGCACAATTCTCTGTGGAACCATTTACCAAGATTGAGAGTAAGAAAAATCAAAGACGGGTTCCATTAGCTCGAAGTCGGGTTCAGGAATATCTCAACTATGGAATGTTGGATGCCTCACCTGAAGAATTACGATCCAAACATGCTGAACAATCTCGTATTGAACTTGTGAGCGAAATACATATATACAAAATTCATATATATAATCTATATTTTGAAGTATATATAATATAAAAATTTAATTACGGTACAAGTAAATAATAATATCTTTTTCAATGAGTATATACATATTAAGAATATAATACTGATATGTAGAATTTACACAAATATATATTATATAGTATCGAGATATTTAATACTGATTACATAAGTATATACCATATGAAATCAGTAATTTTTAATCCAAATTTTTGGTATATACTTATTTGATACTACTAATTGTAGGGGCTACTTAATCTTTTCGTTTTTCGTTGTCTACAATGAGTACTTATCTACATATTTTTTTGTATTTTCTATATTATTACCTATTATTTGTGGAAAAACAAGTAATTACTAAATCGTATTCAGTAAGTACTATCATTATTACTAGACTTTGACGTAGGATTTGAGTATTGAGGTATACTCATTAAAACTTGAGAGTAAAACGTATTTACTTATTTTGTGTACGTAACATGTTTTTCATTATGTATTTCAATTTTGGATCAATTTAATTCATTTTTGTCATTTCAAAACTAAAATTCAGTAGGTATTTCTGTAGTTTGCCATTTAATTTTCTTTTGAATCAAGTGACTCGTAAATTAAATCAATTGTTTTGGCAGTGTTGACTGTTGAGAAATTTCAAATTTGATTGAAAAAATGATGTATAAGCGATATATTGTTTAGCAACAAACGTACTTGTTTATCTAATCTACTTTTACTTTTTTATTCCATCTTGATCTCAATTAATTGTTTTTTTTTCGTTTCATTTCATTGTTTTTTTACTATTCAAAATCTTGGATCTGTTGGTCAAATATTATTGTGAATCTTATTAGCACAGTACACCTTGAAACACTTTTTCGTTTTCAGTTGTTTTCATTTCATGTAAAAGTATTATAACTTATATATATACTTATTACTTCTTTAGTTTTTCAACGTTTTTTATCAGTTGATTTAATTGAATTCACTCAACACAATGTAATGTATATAATCTCAATTATGATTATCTATAACGATATCATATACATTAGTTAGTTTTTACTATGATTTCAGTATTTTTTTTCAAATCAATCAGTATTTAATCAGTAAACACTGTTTACTAAACAGTAATTGTATATACTCTCGTAATTTAACTCGTGAATTTTTTTCCAAAGAACTCTCTCGTCGCTATAATAGTCACTTTTTAGTTGATTCTCATTATATATTATCGTCTATTTAACTATACTTATGATTTATTTTATTATTATACTAGATGCAAAACAACACTTGAATCTGTACTTATTGATATATCTAAAACATTCATTTTTTAAAACAAAAAACACTTTGCAGTAATGATTACAATTATTAATTTCCTTTCTTCAATACACACGTAGATGTATGTATAATAATTGAAACTATATATATATACACAAACCATGACACATATCACATACCTATATATAATACCTACAGACATAAAATGTGGAAATTATGGTGTTCTTTTTTCTTGAGAAGTACGGTACTTTTTATACTACAGAGTATTAGACTAATACTATTAGTATATTATTTTACAGAATAATGAAAGTTTCATTATGAAACATATATATATAGTTAGATGGTATTATAATAATTACAGTAGTTCTCTCTCTATATATTAGTGTAACAAATCATAATACCTATAGTTTTGTACTATCATTATTTGATTTTTAATTTGAATTTTTGAAAAATGAAGCAAGAAAAAAAAGGAAAAGGAAAAACTGTGTAATGTATATAATATAAAAATATATTAGATCACCTCTGATAATGATGGACCACGAGCTCAACCTATCACTGCAAAGAAACTAGACATGAGAATGAAAAAGCATGCTCAAGAGGTAAACCCTATCACTAATAAGAACCAAAAAAAAATTAGAAAAGCAAACCAAAACAAAAAAATCCTAAAATGCAAATGATTATTTTTCTCAATGTGTTTTTTAATTTTTCTGTTTTTTCTCCAAAATATATAAAATTAAATTAATGAGTCCAATTGAATGAAAAATTTATATAAATATCTCGTTGTCAACTTTAAATACTATATAAATGTTCATGAATATTCAGTGTCAACTATATCTATCTCTCTCTCTATACATATATACCTATCAACTATATAACCAGCTATCTATCTATTTATCGTGTCAAATGTCCAACGTCCATGTCAACTTATGTCCATTTTATCTCTCTATACTCTCTCTCTCTCTCTCTCTCTCTCTCTATCTCTCTTACATTAACTTCAAACTTTTACTACCTTTTACTACGTTCACAAAGTACAAAGAATCGAACAACCTACGAATTCCCCAGAAGAGAAAGTCCGGAGCTTTCCGTTCATACTGAGATTCGTGAAAACTTTCTCCACTTTCTCCAAGTACACAATTCCATAATGTTGATTCACATCATGTTATGATAATATGATTATACAGCATTGAAATTTAAAATTTCTCGTCTGTTCACTCGAAAATTTGAGGAAAATATATACCAAGTTTTATTTGGATTTCAAATGAAAAACTATAAAGCACTACATATGTTACACAATTGAAAAATACATACGAAATTTGGAAAGAAAAATGTATAAAAATATGCTACATTTAGTTCAAAAAGCAAAGGGTTTTTTATACATTATTTATCTCATAATATGTAGACAATCAGTATCCTCTTTGAAATCCGGTTTTTTAATTCTTTTTTATAAATTGTGAATGCCATTTTGAATATATAAACACAGACACCAAGCTTTGAAAGTTTTGGGCAAAAAATGAACTACAAAAGTACTAAAGAATTTCAAAATTAATCATTGATACATTATCGGTGATTATTTACACAATTTATGACAAATTCTCAATTTATTATTTAAATACACACAAAAAACAAAAAAAATCACTGAAAAACTCTTAAAACTGTTTTTCTTTTTCTCAAACTTTCGCATGATGGAGAAATTTGATATATGACTTGATAATTTCAAAAGCAAAACATGGATAAAGCAGACACGATATTTCACTTCTCAAGTTGATTGATTTGATATCTTTTTGATGTTCCCTTAAAATAAAAAAACTTCAAAGGCAAAGCCAGAAGGACAAAGAAAAAAAACTGAAAAGAAAAATGAAAATGAGCTGAAATCTCAATGGCAGTAAAGAAAAAATTTATAACAATTATATACTCTTATAATATATACTATTTTCAATAATACCTATATTAATAATAGGGAAAACAAAGTTTCATTGGTCAACTCTTGATAGCTATTTTTTCCAAACATAGTCAAATTTTGGTTTTTTCTTGACATTTTTCGAAATTTTAAACTAACACAAAATTAAAATATAGTGTTCTTTAGAAGGTTAGAACTTTATTAGAAGTTTTTATTAGAAAACATAGTTTAAAAAAAATTCCATTTAATTTCCCAAGAAAAAAAAAAAAAAACGAAATAACAACAACAACAAAAAAATTATTATACAACATGAGAAAACGTAGTTGGAGAAAAAATTTATATACATTTTCAACTTTGTTACTAAATGTCATATATTTCTGTGTTACTATATACAATTTTAATGCTTGCATGGAATGTTGAATGTGGAATGCAAATATGTATCAAACAAAAGCACGAGGAAAATTATAATTATTATTTCAACTATTTGTGCCTGCGGAAAACAAAAAAACAGTAAATGGAATTACTTTGTATGTGCATAACTAAATGCGAGCCGTCGTATTTTTATCTGTCACCGGCCATTGCAAAAAAAACAACATTGCATGTCCTATTTACATCAGTACTTTTTTCGCCTTGAAACATTTATTTTCTTCTTCTGCACGAATTTGTAATATTTATGAAAAATATATCCTGATCTTCTTTTTACATTTCTATAAATTACAATCCCTTTTTTGATTTTGTTTTCTTTAAAAGCCAAAAAAAAAAGAAAGTTATACCATTAACTTTAACTTTTATATGTATTTTTTTACTATTTTGAGTTGTTTGAGTTTTTTTATCCCCTCGAGATATCATCAAATGAATATCTAAACTATTAAAAAAAAACTATTAATTATTACTATATATATATTACTTTATAGATTTGATTTTGATTTTGTTTCCAGCCAGTGATTAACAGTGTCTCTCTATATTATATCTCTCAGTGTATTATGTGATGTGGAATGTGTGGACAGTTAAAAAAACAAATTTATTCAATTCATTACTCTAATTATATGTAATTTAATATGTCATCTCTCTTGTTTTCTCTCTCGCTCCTTTTTATTCCCATTCCAATTCCTACTACGGCTACTACTACTTTTTTTTTGGAAATGCTCACGCACATTGGAAAACGAAACACTCATCACATCTATAGGCAAACAAAGTGAAATGGCCCAAGGAACCCAGTTTTAACTTTATGGTGTCCGTCTCGTATCCGGTTTTTGATCTCCGCAATGCCACTGTAAGTAAGGTACTATCGACACATTTCTAACCTAGCAAGTAATACTTCATTATATCTATCTATGTAAAGTTTATGGTCTTCATTTGGTTTACGCATCATCGGTCATCATCGAATCTTGTTGTTGTTTCCTCTGTCTAGCGATAAGGCTGAATTACAGATATACTAAGTACAAACAGTTTAATGAGGAGCAGCAGAGATTATGTCCAAACTTACAATTAGTGATATATAATAATACACATGTCTTCCTTTGATTTCTATGTTAAATGTGTAAATGTTGTAAAAATATGCTGTCATCATTGTGACGTGATTGAATCGTTAACTCTCTGTCATATATTTATTGGTCATCGTCGCCTTCCTTTGTTCAATGGTGCCTTTTTTTGTCTTTGGTTTTGATATTAATTAGTTGTTGTACGTATACACAAAAAAAAATTATTATTATTATTATAGCTCGTGAGTTCGTCAATGTCACAGCATTTCCCTGTGTACCCCTCTTCATGTATTTCATTTTTCAGTTACTCTTTTATACTTTTACCTTTATCATTTCATGAGAATTGTTTTCTATATATATTTCCATACTACAGGTATTTATACATTAATTTTTTTATCAAACAAAAGATCTTACCATTTTTGTATACGAACATAATTTCGATGTTTTTTTACGATGTTTTTTGAAAGAAAGCTTTTTTTGAGCTACGTATTATAACTTTTTCATTTTGAATTTTGACAGTAGAACGTAGAAGAAATATCTTTGTACAGCTCAAACCTTTTTTTGAAAACAAAAACATTCTTTTTTTAAAGATAAAAATACCTACTGAATAAATTTGAAGGACAGATTTCGAATCGATTGAAGTCTAAAATACATTTTACAGTTTTTTGATTTTTGAATTTGTACTGTTTTTTCAGTACTGTATCTATTTATAGTGGATCTGAATACTACTGTGGTGTAAATAATTTGTATAATTTATTTGGTTTCTTTTTTCCCAAACGATTTTTCAGACACGTGAGCTTAAATTGAAGTTGAACGATACTTTAATATTGGAGACAATTGAACAGGTCTGTCTTCTGCCTTCTAGAAACATTAAAAAAAATATCATAAAAATTATTTACAAAAACCTTTATAAATACCTATATAAAGAAACTATTTTTGATACAAGAAAAAAACCGGAATGATACTTTTATATTTAGTATATGTATATATTTTACTAAAACAACGCAGTAATATAGTAACAAAAGGATTGACTTTAGGTTTTCCCTTTATTTACACCCGCTATATTTTACTAATAATAACTGAAAAAAAACTTTATAAAAATAAACTAGTGAAATCTATAGAACTGTGTTTGCCAATTTTTACGGACAAAAAGAATAAGAGATTTTCTCTGCTCTATAAATCCTCTTTAGCTTCCAGGACATATGTGGCATGTATATTTCTGCTTAATGTTTGCTTTTTAGTCGTTAATGTATGGCGTATTTGCTTTTATAGTTATTTCATTGCTTTGAATAACGTAAGATTACTACATAAGATAACATGTTTGCTTTTACCATAACCATTTTATGACTTGATTTTGTCACTACAAATACACACATACATATAGATACTGCATATACTTAATATCTATAAGCCCAAAACACAAAACAAAATCTTTATGTATAGAGAAGGAAAACTAGAGTAGTTTTCAACAATATACCCAAATGCCAAATAGGATTCAGTAGTACCTGGTTGCTGATGAGTTGCTTATGCTTTTTCTCTGAATTGAACTTAAATTTAAAAATCTTGTGGTTGACCTCAATTCGAGTAAATGAATTTCCAAAAAGTCCCATACATATTTCTTGGCATATATTATATACTTTAACAGTAAAACAATTTAAATTAATTGTAACTAAATACAGTAAGCAGTAGAAGAAGTACCCACAGCCAATAAAAACTGATAAATTATATGAAGTTGACGCACACAACCATGAATGAATTGAAATGACTAAGATCGTGTGTGTGTGTGCTATGAAGTTATGATTGATCAAAATTATATGTGTGTGTTGGTAGTGTGCTAAATACTAAAAACAAATTGTGTTAAATTTATTAAATTTTTCTTTATGAAAAAGTATGCCTTTCATTTGTACTAATTGAGAATGATGAGCGTGAGGAGAGAAATTGCTCCTGTGGAAGTGTAATTTTGAGGGAAATGGATTTTTTAAGAATGTGTTGTTGTTTGTTTTTTTTTCTGTTTTCCAATTTGTGTCTCTTCAGAAAAGAATAGCAAATTTTCTTGGAGTGGTTGGGACAGATATTCCAATCAAAGAACTCATCCGAATGACATCTCCATTCAAGCTCGGTGTAAATGGTTATGCGTTTGCTCTCACAAACAATGGTCACGTCATTTTTCATCCGGACTGGAGGCCAATTGTAATTTCTCAATTTTTTTAAATTACCTATATACAAAGTACATATGCACACAAGCTCTGTGCATACATAACTGTTTACAATTGATATATAATGTATTTGTTTTGATTTGTGTATTTGTTTAAAAAAGCTCCCTGATGACATTTTGAAACCCAACTACAATGCTATTGATCTCATGGAACTAGAACTCATGGACAATGAGACTTGTTTCCGAAATAATGATTCTGCTCTGTATGAGGTAAATTTTTTGAATCCTCTCTCATTGCAAGTCATTCGGATTTCGTCCATTACAATGACTTTACGACAAGTTGAAAACATTTTAAAACACGGTTTATGAATTCTTTTAGATGCGGAAGGACATGGTGGATCAAGTTGCAGGTCATAAAATCCTCAGAATCAGAGTTCATCAAGATGATTTTGTAAGAAACGAAAACTTCTACATATTTGACTTTTTTGTGTCTTTATTTTATAATAGTGTGGATATGACTTTAATATTGTGTTTGCATTTTCAGAGACGTGTGACCATTCGGAATCAGAAATATGAGTATGAGAAAATGGCGAATACCAGTTACTCGATCGGGATAAGCGTCCCACAAAACATGTATCGCTTTAGCGGAACCATCGATGTCATCCGAATGATTCGAGACAATGTTCATAATGTATCGAAATTATTCGATGTTCAAGGAGAGAAAGTTCAAAGGAAATGGAAGCTTCATCCAGATTGGACATACTGCGAGTACATTAAGACTCCACCACCACCTGACTCCAAGAATGAAAAACCCCGAGATAAATATGCACATGAAAATCGACTGATGGAGTTCATTCGTAAAATGCAGTCCGCATCCAAAACTTCCTGGGGATGGAAAAATATCATGAAACCCAAAGAGGATTACATCTATCATTGTAAGTGACAAAATATTTTAACATCCTCATGCATCTATTACATGTCGAGTTTTCTAATTCATAATTAGAAATTGCCATTTTTCTTTTAAATTATTTATTATATTATATTAGGTGACCGAGATTTGGTGCAGTCTCTTGTTTTTGATGCAAACGTCACTGAGGTCTTCTCCGAGGAGAAGTTATGGCGCTTCAATAAAGATGAACCGTAAGTTCAACATTTTCTCAGGCAGTAATAATAATAATTATTATTATTATTGTTATTATTATCCTTTCATGTATGACATGTTACTCACCTGATGTAATCCTTTTACTATATCCATGCATACAATGTGGGCTCATAAAAACGTTTATTTTCTGCTTATGTCCATTGAACATTCTGAATACAAGTCGCCATAGTGTGTAGAAGATAAAATCGTTTAAAATATTACTTCTTAGTGACAGTGTATCGTAGTGACTCTAATGATTCTAATGTTTAAATGAGTGAATTTTATTTTGGTATATATCGTTGTGTATATTGCAATATAGAGATTCATCCTCATATATTTTTAATAACAGAATAATTAAATGTCTAATTCAAAGAAAAATAATTACTAATTTTTCTAAACCTGAATCATATCAATCACGCAAACATTAAAGCTCTCTTTCGATACTGTTGGCGTTGGTACCCAGGTAATATTTTCACCCAAAATGTCACAAAAAAAGCAGTCTTTGAAAATCAAAAATCAAATTTCTCTCAAATCTTCAATTTCAATCTTAAAGTCAATTTTTGTATTTGGAAAAGTTAATTCTCTCTCTCTCACTTTAAAAATATAACTCGGGAAAAATAAAAGTGACTAAAATTTTGACTGGATAATTGAACGCTGCATTAATGCAAACTTTTACATTCACTCTTGGAATTGCCGCTATATATGGAATACTAATGGATTTTTATTTATTAAAATCATTCATAAACATACATTTTGCTCGTCTAATATTAACGTTGATGTGAATATTTTGGTTCATATATGACGTTTTTTTGTTTTGTTTAAATAAAAATTTAACTTTGAATATGTATATATTTTCATTTATATAGTGAATTCATTAAAATGTACGGAGTACATTTAGCCTTTATTTCCACCCGATCCGGGCTTACTAGATGGATCGGACCTTTAGACAAAGATAGACCCATTTCTATGAGCGATGTGTAAGTACAAAAATTTGAGCAGTACACAAAATAATATCCATTCATGAAACGAAAAGTGTACATTGAAAAAGTTACCAAATATAAGACGTATTTATTTTTGCTTGTATATATATCGTACAGGAAATTCGAAGACAATAATATTCGTGCTATTGATGAGTTGTGGTACAAAAGAGCTGTGGAGCGATGGTATGTCGACCGTAATAGTTTCGTCTATTCCATTCCATTTGATGCGGGGACTCGAACAGACAATCTCGTCACTGTCACGGCTACTAGAGCCATTTTTGTGGAAAGTAAGGGACATTTTGCTCCCGTTGCCGTCACGGGCATTCAATTTGATCATGCAAAATGGAAAGACAAGTTTTTTGAAACTACTTCAAAGGTACAACTAACTGTGAATTGGAATGCAGGTGTTTGTGTGTACATATTTACGATATATGTATATAAGTATGTTTAAATCAATATATTTGAAATGAGGCTGCAACTCAAAATTTGAAGTATACATGTTTTATGATTCCATAGTGCATGCCTGGGACGAATTGTTCAAATAAAACTTGTGACACGCCATATTTGAACTGCTACGTTCTGGATGACAATGGCTTTGTTCTCATATCTGAGGAAACACCTGACCATGGTAAACAAATTTTTGCCCTCTCGTGTGAACATCTAATTAAATATGGCTTGAAATATGAAATACATGTACGATATAAGATATACACACTCGTCGTGGAGCTGATTTCACTGAAAAATAATGAATTATTTTATGATGCTCATGTCTGATGATGATTACACAGGGAAATTCTTTGGGGAAATCGACGGGATGGTCATGGAAATGTTAGTCAAGTCAGAGATCTACAAGCAAGTCCGAGTTGTAGACTATCAGGGAACTTGTTATCATCCCGTGTCAAAGAGCAACTTTGCCAATTTCCTCACTACTGTAATTTGAAATGACTAATTTCTCATAGTTAATTAACTCTTCACTCTGTAGTTATTATATATGACTACGAGTTGATGAAAGTATAGTTTTAATTAATATGTGCTTTTCTCTGTTTTTACTTTTTATCATTTCAGCCATTTACCACAATCAAGTGGTTATTGAACTTAGCATTGAGCTACTTGGCTTGGCTGGCACTCCAGATAAATATCCACAGCTTCATTTCACCAGACTTCACATCAGTCTTAGCTGAATGTAAATAATGTTTTATACATATATACAACAAAACAAATTATGATTCAAATTACTTTAGGCCAGAAGCAGAAGCGCAAAAGTAAAACGAAAAATATGTATGCTTAAAAAATGGTTTTATAGTTGTTGGAGACGATGTGAGTCATATAATGGAAGATCCATTACCCTTTGTGGATTTGGCCTCGATTAATAAAACCCGCCTCCGACCCTGCGACCAAGAGTACAAATTGTATACATACGGTCCAGCGTACAATACACACAATTTGACATCCAAAGGGCTCCTCACGGATTGTCATCACTCCAAATGCTCGGGTTTCTTCAATGTTCACTATATTCCTCATACAAATCTTATTCTAGTCGTCACAGACGGTAAATGCCGCTGTCCCAATACTATCAATAAACACTCAATCAAGCCCGAAGAGGTCATTTACCCCGTCGATGAAGCCGTAAGGAATTTGTCCATGGAAAATGAAATTGTGGCCCAAATTTGTAGGACACCCAACTCCCCACCACTCTATCGTAATCGAATGTATAATGAGACTCAGTGTCATCATTATCATGCGGAGGTAAGATCGAGGATATCATTTAATCGATTAATTGTAAATCTGTCCTTATATGTATAGTCCTGTTGAAATTATTTGCACATGCCCAATATATTATGGAGAAAGAACTTACCTAAGTATGAATATGTTTTTGGTTTCCCCCACAGGAGGAAGTAATGAAGGCAGACTGTGGCCTTGGCTCCAGCATGACACCCAGCATAATCACAATAATGACAGTAGCACCATTGATAATACTAATCACAGTAGGATTTGGATTTTAGTTTTTTCAATATAGGAAATGTATTTGAAATTTTAATAATTTTTAATTTTTAAAAAAAAATATATATATACTTAAGAGTAATCATGAGAAAAAATAAATAAAAAATACGAGGCGCCTTGTTACAATACTACTATCTACTGCACTGAGATAACACACACGACATATGAGATCTCGAGAGACAATTGTGTTTTACAAAAAAAAAAAAACAAACAAACCAAATTACAGGTTCCACATACATATGTACTTCAATAATAATGATGAAAATATTCCCCCAACGCGAAAGTAAACACTCACTTCCAGTCATAATTAATTAATAAATTATGCACATGCAGTTGCATATTACAAAACAAACAAGACAAGCAAATATATATGACAGAGTCAGGTTACAGTATATAAATACTAAAAATACATATATGTATATGCTATATAAACGATAAATTACCCTCACGCAGACCATCACTATTAAATATTAATCATACCAACACTGCAAAATGCAAAACTACGCATATGTACCAATACCAAATATATAATGTCATCGACAACTATATAGTACTACATATATAATACACACTCTACAACAAAGTCCCAATGAAAAACACAAGTTAAAGAAAACTAACCCCCACACAATTCTCCCAAAAAAACCAAGATCATTCCTTGACAATAAAAATACATTTTTAACAATAAAGTAAATTAGACTTAATTAATAATAATTAATGATAATACTACACGTGTATGGAAAATCTGTCATACTATCATACTTTCAGTATGAGCAGAAAATTTTGGTTTGCACAGAGCAAATGGGGAGCAGATTTTCTGCTCCCATTTAACTCTGTAGCTCCCCGTATGAGCAGATTTTTTGTCCTGGGCAGATTTTCCATACACGATACTACATATGAACCTCGTTTACATTATGAATTTTTAATTGTAGAGTTGTTTAAAAAAATTCATTGAGAAAAATGTTGTCTTCCAAAACATTATTCGGAGTTTTCAAAATAAATCGAATGATTGGAAAAACAATAATCACGTTATTATCATCCGTATGCGTCTAGTAAAGTCTAGTTAAATATTCATAAATATCTCATGGGCTTTCCCTACTATATATACGTGTACCACCCATGGCATTAATCTATTGTGGATGCTACTTAATTTTATTTGGAATTAAAAACTTGAACATATAGCGACAAGGAAATTTAAAAAAAATATATATAAAAGCAGTTTATTTAGTCTTTCATTTAGTTTTTTTTCGATAATGGCGATACAAAACGACTAATTAGTTTTAGGACAGGGAAATCCTTATAACGACAATTTCCTTACAATACAAACATAATTTTAGAATTTAGATTTTGAAGCATTTAACCGACGTATGGTTGTCCGTATGAAGTTTGCTCGTAGGCAGATTGTTGATATGAAGGCTGTTGGTATGCGGATTGCTGGTAGGAAGGCTGTTGATAGGATGGTTGGTAGGATGGTTGTGGGTAATCATAGTGGTAAATGGGTTTTACGGGATATGCGGGGTAGATGAGAGTAATGTCTTGTTGTTGAATTGGTGGTGGATGTTCTTCTTCAAGACCAAGAAACTTCTACAGAGAAGAGAGAGAAAAAACGAAAAGTTTAAAAGTAAAGCAAATTGAATGAGAATTGTATTTTCATGTACTTATATAGTCCATGCTACATATGGGATTTTCATAGCACAACAAATTTTTGAAAAAACTTACTTTCATTTTTTTAAATCCTTTGTCCATTCTTTCTTCAGCCCCAAATACTGTCATGGACAGACCCAATAGGAGAAAAGACTGTTGAAAGCACACAAAACATTACAATTTACTAAGAATTTCCTTAATTTCAAATTGAAAACTGAAAATAGAATTTCGTTTGGTTAAACTTAATTAAGTTTAAAATGAAAAACTTGACAAAAATTGAACTTACCAACACGAGGAATTTCATCTTGAATTGCAGACTTGAACGTTAATAGTTTGGTAACTTTGCACAAAGGTATTTGTTCTACTGGAGTAAGACACTTCCTCTGATGGACTCTCAAGATGACTGGAAGATGAATTGAGGTGAATGGAAGATTTATATATGGATACGGAAGAGACAGAGGCGTCCTCCCAAATGAAAGAGACCTTGAAAATGTCCCTTTCACTACAGAGACCTATATATACTATAGTATATCTATACTCATGTTTATTTTTGGGATACTTTGAAGGGTTTCCCGATTTCATCATTCAGAGCTGTCCTTGATATTTGGGTACATTTGTTTGTATTTACAACCAGTGTACATAGTACTTGCTACACATACACTATAGGGACGAGTGATGGCCCATTAGCGTTTCCTTTTTCAGTTGAGATTCCTGCATTCCAATATTCAAGGTGAACCCGGATATCCGCAATCCCATACACTCCAATTTGTAAGGACAAGTTAATGGGATAATAATAATAACAACACAAACTGTGTATACATCGAAGTATAGTGAACTTGTTTTGCCTTCATTTCTTCTTTGTTTGTCTTGAGTTGCACTTTTGTTTGTAAATATGATACACGATATGTAAACTTTGTTATCACTTGGACCACTTTCGCTTTCTCTTATTATGATTGTCGTTTCTAAAATTAGATTGACACTCGTGCCCTTGTTGTAGAGCACATTGTTTACACACCGTACAATGAAACCATGTTGGCTTGACGCATTTCTTGCATTCTACACAATGCTTGTACGTTCTTCCATCCTGATAATTTTATATGGGAAATTCAATATTATCTTAATTTAATCAAGTAAATAAATTTATGTAATATGTATAACTATAGAGTATAGGGAAATGAAAACAAATGCGAATTTTACCTTAGAGGTACATGATTTACAGATGCTGCAATGACGATTGGTTGAAGAAACAAATCTTTGACAGGCATCGCAGTATTTGTACAGGGGTTCCGGTAACTGTATGAGTTTCAAAGGGAAATTTGTAAAAAATCGAATGGGGGATCCCTCCTTTCGTGAACGCTTTTCCCCTGTTTGTCACGCAAATATTACAGTCAATTAAAGATGGTTTGGAGTATTATGACATTCCCTTAGCATATTACATTATGAACAAATACATTTTTATAATACGTTTAAATATTCACCTTCAGAAAATGTGGAATGATTGGAATAATTTATTTGGTAGTCACTCATTTCCAAGCAAGGATCCGCCTTCTTAATGTGACCCTCCAGGAAATATGGAGCCACCCAAATGACTGCGTATACAGGTATACAGGCAGTCTTTGTTTAGTTAGCAATAATTACAAAAGTAAGGCATACTAGGTGAGTATAGCCCGTGAAACGAGCTAATACTTCTATCCATCCGAAACTGACCCTTATGGCCGTCCACATGTCAAAAATTGAGTTTGTTCCAGTCATTTTTGGCTACTCATGGCTAAAAGGACTAAACCTTAATCTTTTGTTACGTTGCGCCTACAAAAATGAATTTATATTGCAAAATCCGTTTGAAATAAAAGTGTAAGTGTAAGAATTATATGACAATTTCCCCTGACCTAATTTAGTTCCGCTACCCTTATTTTCGCTGGACCTAATTTAGTTTCCTTTCCTACATGTTACTTCAACTTTGCGTAAAATCTAGATTTCATTAAATTCCACGCAATCCTTAAAAAATTTGAAAATTCTCAGTTTTTAAAACATTTGGGTATTCTTTGGTCACGGTTGACCTCTGGGACAGTCGGACTTGGGTAATTTAAGGATTGGTTGGCCATGCGCTATTAAGGTTATATAAACAGTCTGTTTGGGCAATTCATGAGTCGAGCCCTTCGCAAGTCGCCGCGCGCCGTTTCCATGCAGTAGCAACGCTCCAACTTTAACTTCCTGTAGTTCCGTGACCCGTGGTCCAATATGGACAATGTCAACAGACAATAAAATTCAAATCTTCATTTGATTCTATGCGTTTTCAAAAAAGTTTAAAAAAATCGTTTTTGGTCCCATTTGATCTCAATTTTGGTCACCCTGTCCACCTCATGACCTCAATGTCAACTGGACCTTGACTGTTCCTATCGTCGACCAAGTACCTGTCATTTGACTTGACACCAACATCATCCAATTCGGTTCAGTAGTTTCGGAGGAGAAGGACACACACACACAAAGGCTAGAGGAATATACTATATACATAATATAATAATACAATATAGCGTGCATGGAATTTCTTCCACAAAATCAAAATTCTGCTCATCCCCAAGCAAAAATCTGCTCACTTCAAACCACGTTTTTAATCATTGTGTAATTGAATACACTATAGTTTTATTGTGAATGCATTATAGTAGTATATCAACTTTATAGTAGTATAATTCTATATTGTACACAGTGTACAGGTTACTTTTCTCACCTCTACTCACAGTTCAATCAGTTTTGTCGTCACAACAATCCGATAAAATGTCACTTAAACTATAATTTGTATTATTATAGTCTCAGATTCTATTTCAGCCGTTGTTTTACTAAAAAGATCCGTAATTGTATTGTCTGTACTCACTCTTTCTAAATTGTTTGGATGCACAGCACTATAA
>JAIUND010002442.1:0-22350 GCA_034699125.1 Gisinianus flammeolus
CAAAAATGAAGTCGATCTCATCAAGGCTGATTTAAAGACGGATCTTGAAGCCAAGGATCAACAAATTAGGGAGCTGCGAAAGGTACAAAATTCATTCTATATGCAATAATATACGTATTTAGTATTTGTTGATTGTGGAAAATGTATGACTTTATTAACAATCAGGACTATTTTTTATATATTTTTAGCAACTATTTGCAGAATCCCGTCGATCTCAATTAAAGAATATTGTTTGTGCTAATGGAGATACTTCTCCTCGAGAAGGTCCTACAAATAGTTTTAAAAGTACTAGTTTATCACCATCCGCTTCAACGACAATCAATAGTGGATGCAAATCCTGTTTAATTGGTGAAATCTCTGACAATTGCGATAGTTCTAGTAACAGTATTGGTACTATACAATCTCTTAGTTATAATAATAATAGTCATCGTCGTCAGGCAATAGGTAACAACAATAGTTGTGAGTCGTGGTCAGGTTCTGGAGATATTAAAATAACTGAAATGGAAGTTCGTCTTATTGGGATTATCTCGTCATTTTTACATGTTCATCCATTCGGTGCTAGCTTGGGCTATATTTGGTCGTACGCACAAAAAGTCCTTCCCAGTCTAAGACCTAATGATTTAGAAACATTACTACTTAAATTTCCTTGTCTCTACCGTGACGACATTTCCGGTGTTGGGGCAACACTGGAGAGAAAATGGACATTCGTAGGGTTTTCTTCGTAGTTTTTTAACCCCCATTTTTTAACCCCCACGACGGAACACATGCACATGAATTCAGGTACTTACATATAATAAGGAACGAAGGATATATATAGGATCATTTAAATTAGCATGAAGTGTGTAAGTGATGTGTGATGAAATTGAATAATTTATAAAGTAATTTGTGCTTGCGTACATTCACAAGGGTAGAATATACTTTGCGCTTATCCAAATGTAAAGAAAACTTGACTAAAAATTGAATGGTACAGACTTTCTGAAATTAAAATCTCCAGGGCCCCAGAGACTTGAATTTAAACAGTGCATATTTTGTCAAAGTTAAGTCTCTAAAATCTACGGTAATTTACGATTTATAATGTGGCGTATTTTTATGAAAATTTTACACTATTCTTGCTGCAAACTATCTATACGAGTTTAATCTTAACTATTTATTTTTAACTTCTTTTTTACGATATTGTTGTTGGCTTTCTACTTACTAAAGTACAGTGCTAAATAATTTAATGCAATGCCAATTACTTAATTAATGGGTATAATAATTAGGTTTCGCATATATTAGTACAATTCACTGAATTCAGTATGCAGTCTAGTTAATTAGTTATCGAAACATGGCTGTAGAAATGAAAATCTTGATGCCAAATGTTAGTTCAAAGATTGTATGGGTACCTACTTATAACACTATAACCTACTGATGTATGATGTAGATTAAACTGATTAAAGTACCTAAGTATACACATTACTTGTTCATAGAATTTTAGACTTTTCGCACATGAATCTACTGTACATACAGTTTAACAAAGTACAACGTCAAGAATCCACAACAATCACATCAACAAATATTTGTATGAGCTATATTATCTATATAAAATATGAAAAAGGTATCGATACCTTATGAAAATCGTTTCCGTTTAACGGAAAGAAATGCTTAATAAAAACAAAATATGTAACACATATAGATATGTTTTCTTATTCGAATTTATTACAATTCACATGATGGTATTTCATATGATGCGAGCACAAAAAAAATATATATATATGTAAGTATAGACATTATCGAGTAATTACCGAAGTATATAGATGAGAAATTCCTGAAAAATTCATTTCTTTTTGCGAGCAAAAAATGTCTGGAGGGCCTCTGCACATTCTTTGCTCTGTAGAAAATGTTCTATGCCCTGACTCTCTTTCTCGTTGACTTCATGCAGGATCTGTCTCTCTCTTCCTCGTACAAGTTCTTTGGAGTACATGAGAGACTGAAAATCCACAAACCATCATTTCATTAGGCATAGTAATTTTAAATACCTATGTAACTTGTTTAATCAAACCTTAATGGGTAGTTTGGCCATGTTTCGTAGACGTTTTTGAGTTTCGTCCATGAAAGTGTCATGAGAGATGACTTCAGTTACGAGGCCACTTTCATGCGCTGTTTGTGCATCAATTCTTTGATTAAATAATAGCATGGCGGATGCCTTAGAATATCCCATGATTCTGGGGAAAGTGTACGAAGAACAACCTTCGGCAACAATCCCCAAAGTTGCAAATGGTGTAATGAAATATGCCTGCAAAACATTTATTTACTCCTTATTATTGGTTAAAATTATATCGATCGGTAATATGCTTAGAGCTGAACGTTCGTTTATTTAAATTCATTTAAATAAATTCACTTTTACTTTATTTGAGGCGTAGACGATATCACATAATCCAAGCATGGTTGCCCCGATCCCAACAGCTCCACCGTTTACAAGGGCAATTATCGGTTTTTTACAATCAATCAAAGTTCCGACTAACTTCCTACATGATGAAACATAGACATACATTCATTGATTTTTAACAATATATATAAGCGTGAAAATTTTCAATATTCAACACTGAATAACATATACCTTGCGTTATTAGCAGTAGTTTTAGCATATGATTGTGCACTAGGGGCATTCTTGGCTTCAAATAGATCGTTTCCACTTGTAAAAAAGTCCCCACTTGTACTTCCAGTAATTGCTATCAAATTTGTTGATGAGTCCGCATCAGCTTCTTTGATGGATGCTGCCAAAGTATTCCACATCTATTTTTGCATTTTGAATTTTGGAATATAACAAATATGTACTACACATTAAATGTATCTATACATTAAATGTATCAATACATACACGTATATGTAGACTTAATTTGAAACAAAAGAAATAGTAAGACCTGTGTTTATATATATACTTTACAAGATAAAATATAAATTATGTTCACATTACTTCATTATTCATAGCATTTTTCTGGGGTGGCCGGTTCAGTGTCAAAGTTTTCACAGCCCCTTCTTGACTAATTTGAACAACACTCCTCAGTTGTGTCGTGGTTGAAAAACATCTTGACTTTGCGTTCCTACAAAACATATGTTATAACAAAAATGTAAGACATTTTCCCAGTTTCATAATAAAGTAGGTAAATATATAATGTCAGTTATTATTGTACATGAGAATCTCATGATGAGATTATGCCATTATGCGTAACATTCATAGTATATGTACTACAAAAGGCTTAACTTACGCCGCTTAAAGGGAAAGTGTGAATTAAAATTTTTACTTACACGGCCAAAAGTCTTGGTAAAATATGATTGTACACCATTTTCAAAAAGTAATTAGTAATTATTGCTGGGTGAAAAAGAATTCTGTCTAATTTAAAAACAGAGTTCACCTGAACGCTTTGGAAATCCAAAATTATACGCGTAAGGAAACTTTTTGTACACTTTGTTGTGCGAACTGACGAATTTGCCGAATTTGCAAAGTGATTGCAGCGTGAATCATATCCGAGCGCTATAGCAAAGCTTATCCTTGGAAAGATTAGGCTTTTACACTTGTTAGTGAGACGTGGACAATACAAGGACAATACATGCAATAAAATAATTAAAAAATAATGACATTGAAAATCTCATTTAATACACGGAGTTGCTTCTGGAACATTAATAATTAGTTTTTTCTTAATATCAGGTGGAACGTCAGGAAGGTTCAATGCAATTTCATATAACTTTGTGACCATTGCCCAAAATCTTCCCTTGAGATATATATGCTCCAATTCCTCTGGATAAATTGTCTGCATATGCATAATTATTAATTATGTAGTACATTTTTAGAATCTTAAAATTGGCACAAAAAGGGCAATTACGTATGTATACTACTTAATTAGTATGATTAGTGACGCATATCTTTTGCAATTGCAGCCTATTAATAATGGTATTTTGTAAAAGTTTGACTTGACTGTGTAGAGTGTCCTTATTGTCCAGTGCAGAACCCTGGAAACGAGAGAACTGCTGGTGGACTTTAAAGCTCCCTAGTAACTCTCAAAACCATATGCATTTGACGAAACCGATCGGACACTCTCCAACTCCACTATATTTACATTTAGCATGTAGCTTTTTAACATCAAACAATTCCTTTTCCAATTCGTCAACTAGTTTAATTCGAACATCCACCACGATTTACCTTTGTGCTAATTCGGAAACCATTTTACGAAATATTGCAAACATTTTTTTTTGGACCATCATGGAATTTTTTTCTTCTAAAACTTGAACGGTCATTCGTTTTGTACGCAAGGAATCTGACATACTCTGCACGTCTTCTCTCAATTTTAGATTTTCAAGACTGCTAAGCAGTCACTGCTTATCTCCATCTAAATATGAAATATAAGTAAATATGAAATAAAGACAAATGAATTATAGTTTGCTTTTGTTGTATGGGAAGGATACCTTTGAATTCATATACCTACTGCACATTCTCATTACCTCTTTTTTAAGTCGAATATTTTCATCGACTGCGGTTTTAACAGTTGCCGTTAAACAAAGTCGCCCTGCCATATAGTAGAACATCTTTAGCCATTTTTGTAACCATATCTACTGCATCCGTTTTCATTCTTTCTCTGGATCTATAATCATTCTATTCTCCAAGTCCTCAAATGTTTTAAAAACCTTTCCGTTCTTCAATTAAATTGACATGTAACTCTTCCGTCTCACCCGCCAATTTGTCTTTCTGTGCTCTAAAAAGTCCTCAACGCTCGTCAACTTTCCAGCTTTGTGTTTTAAAAAGAAATTTCATTTTAGTAAGTACAAGCTTTTTATTTCAAAGGAAGATTCTTATTTGATAAAGGTGATTGTACTACAAAACTTACTCAATTCTAAAATATGTTTATCTAATTTGAATTTCATGTCATTGAATTCTTCATCTTTTTTCGTTAGTCGCTTTTCATACTCTTTTGCTTCATCTCATCTGTTCTTGCCTTTATAAATTTAAAAACAAATACAGTGTGAAACTATAGCATATACAAATTAGTCATTTGTGCATGCCCTTTGCACACCAAATATATTGTCGATCTTCTAATTCTTTATTTGTTGTTTTCTCTTCTTGAAAATTCCTTTGCAAAATGTGTAACAAGATCATTCTCTTTTACTTCTTCTATAGCTTCACTCACTTGATCTTTATACACATTATTTTGACTCTCCACGTAATCACATTTCTTTTTTAATCTGAAATATTATAGCATAAGTATATAATATATACTTATGCTATAATATATATTATATACAATATGGAAATATAGTAAGGAAATATGTAAATTGACTATACATTATTGTATATGTGAAAGTTTTCAAAACAATGGAGAAAGTCGTCATATTCTTAACACACCCCCTATTTAACGTTTCCAATTCTTTCACACGGATTTCTAACAGAGCCAAATGAAATCCCGTTTCATTTGCATCCTCCGTGTCTGGAATCAATTCATCTTTCTCTTTCTGTGCCCTTTATTTTTACCTCCCATATTTTATATCAATTAAAATGATATGTATACTTATGGAGAATATTTAGTAATCGCAAGATCAAAGGGAAACAAGAATTTGGAGACGCGTACAGATGAACTTGAGTTCTGTGGTTGATATTTAAAATTTGTTGGAAGAAATGGGAAACATTCAGGAATGTTTTCCGCATACTGCATACATTCATCATGAATGATTCATGTATAATAAATATATTTGAACGATTTTTGTATTCAGATACTTAAAACCAAAAGTAGACGACCCAACTTGGCCCAAGTTACTTGGGTCACACAAGATGTTTCTACGTAATAAAACGAAGGGAGAATACGAATATTTCCATAGACTACATTTAAAAAAGACGATTAAGAAGTTATCATCATACTGTACGACAAGTAAAAATTAGACGAGTGTACAATATATTTATTGCTATACTCTTTCCAAAAGAGTGTCAAGAAACAAGAGTATTATGGTGGGCTATGACAATAATCAAAATCATTTATCCGCGTTTTGGCATGGACTGGCTGGGATTTTCAGTGGAATCGCCACACGTTTCTTAACTCAACCATTGGATGTTCTCAAAATTCGCTTTCAGGTATTTACACACAAAATATTTTTATGTGGCAATGAGTACAGATTTAGTATACTGCGTTGAATTTCATTTATGCTGTTTATGATGTGTTAATTTGATGGGTATTCATATTGTTTAATAGTTACAACATGAACCGTTGATACGGAGTGAAGGCAATAATTACTATTGGGGTTTGAAGCAAGCTACCAAACGAATTCTTAAAGAGGAATCCTATAGAGCTCTGTGGAAAGGTCATGTACCAGCTCAACTACTCTCTGGGATATACGGACTTGTTCAAGTAATGTCAATATGCATCGAATGAATATTTCCCTTCAAAACAGTTGTTTTGTGTGTGTGTGTGTGTGTGTGTGTGTGTGTACAGATTTTAATATATTCATTTTACTTTGATATTTTGATCGCGCAGTTTGGATCGTTTGAATATCTCACGAAAGCAGTTCACTTGTACTTGACAAATGATTATAAAGTGGGTGTACATTTCATATGTGGGTCCGTGAGTGGAGCTGTAGCCACAGTTTTCTCACTACCCTTTGACACTGTCCGGACACGGCTTGTAGGCCAAGGAGAACCAAAGGTTAGCGAAAGAAAACTAGACTTGTTACTCCTGTAATGATTCTATGATTATAATGATTAATGGTTTTACTCATATGGAAATTTTCCTGTACACATTTTAGATTTACCGTGGCGTCTGTCATTCATTTCAGTCAATGGTGACTTCAGAAGGGATTTCCTCCCTGTATAAAGGAATGACTCCAGCCTTGCTACAAATAATGCCATACGCTGGAATGCAGTTCGCAGCATTTTACATCTTTTCCAATGTTTTGAACAATGGTAACCAACAAGGTAGAGTTTTTATTTTTACTCAATATTCGTTCAAAAGGTATATGTTTTAAATAATGATAAAATTGAGATTGAGATATCCATTGTTAATTTGATCTATAGATGATACTGGAAGGATACCATTTAGAAATAATCTCATTTGTGGTTCAGCCAGTGGACTAGTCGCAAAATTAACTATTTATCCTTTGGATCTCGCCAAGAAACGCTTACAAATTCAAGGTTTTGAAATCGCTCGCCGGAAATTCGGAAAAGTGAGTACACATGCGGGTCTGAATTCGTGTAAAACAAACTTTGATTGAGACATTTTGTCACGAATTGTAACGATTGTGTGATTATGTGGTTGTTTGTAGGTAAGCAAGTGTAATGGAGCTTTCGACTGCCTCAGACTTGTCTTTATCGAAGAAGGATTCAAGGGTTTGTACAAAGGAATATCGCCCAGCTTAATCAAGGCTGTAGTCACAACTGGGCTCATGTTCGCTTTCTATGAAGAGATTTTAAAAACATTCAAAACTATATATACATTGTAATTTTTGACGCTAATATTAATACATACGATTATCATATAGCAGAATGCAGGTATACGCATTGAGTCCATACCGTACATATAGACAAGAACGTAAAAACGTTAGTTAAGGATGACAATAAACGATATAAAAACTTCGCTATAAAAAAAACAAGTTCATTATTTGGAAATTTCTTCATATTTACACTGTCACATTTGCATCCACATCTCACCATCTTAAAATAGCGTTTTCAAAGTTGAAATAATAAAGCAGGAGTATTTGGTAATTTACATGAGTAATGCCGAAGTTAGAGTTTCACTTCCTTTTCAGTTTTCTCATTTACGCAATGTTAAAAAAATCCTTCATGCGCGCGCATGCGTTTAAACGGAAAAAGTGAAAGGAAGTGAAAGTTTCACTGTGAAACTCTAAATTCGGCATTACGTCGTAAATTTGTATTTGAATTACGTGTAAAGTTTTTTCTCTCTCTCTACACTTGATGTCATTCCTAGACCCGCTGATAACTAAAAAAATGGAAGACGATGAGGATACAAATTGGTAAGGATTATTTAATATCAATAATTAATTGTATATTTGAGGTTGAATCAGTTTGATAATTAATATGATTAATATATATATGTACATTTTATTCGATTTCAATGAATATAGGGAACTTGGGCTTGCATTAGAGACTGCCTTGCAAGAAGATGAGGGGCAGGATTTGGAGAGAGTATTGGAAATTTGTAGAGGACGACGTATTCCATCACATCTTCGAGCACAAGTAATAAAATAAAATGCTTGACTCATCATAATTTAATATGCTCCTCAAACTAAATGTATTTAGTTTGATTTTTCATATTTCGTTTCCCTACGATCGTATGCTGTTATTTCAAATAACTTATTTGATAGAATGTCACACAATATTTACATTTCATGACATGAAATGTAGAATGTGTCAATATGAAAACTGTCAAGTGTGAATATATAGTCATTACATGCATGCATGAGTCGAGTGTCAAATAAAACATTTTGAAATTATTTTGTGTACAGGTCTGGCAGCTGTGTCTCGGAGTTGATGAATATACTGCCAAATTACCCGTCGGGTCCGATATATTTGATTTAACTGAGCAACAAGAATTGCGAACAGACTGTCAATTATTTGTTGGTGAGTTATCTTTGTTATTAAAAATCACAACAGCGTATAATACGTCAATATGTAAACATAATTATGAGCAGGTAAATTTTAAGGATAACATTTAAATCAATGTAATCAATTGTTATGTTTTCATATAATTATTTTTTGAGTAGAGAAATTTGGAAACGAAGAAGAAGATCGAGTTTCAATAATATCAGACTTGGAATCCGTTTTAACTGGTTACTGTAAATCAACTCAAATAACATACGAGTCTGGTTGCGGTTGGTTAGAAATATTACAACCCCTAGTCACTCTAAAAGTATCAGGAGGCCAACTTTATCAGTGTTTTAGATCCGTTCTCAAGGATTATATTAGCAAGTGAGTGTATATATATTTATGCTGTTTAACTAGTTTTTACACAATTATAGCATAGTCATCTTTAATGTGAATTCAATTGTCTTTTTCTAGAGATGTCCATAATCCAGAGGGGCTTCCTTTCCATATTTTTCGACTTATGCTTTTATATCATGATCCTCAATTATGTTCCCTTCTTGATTCTAAACGAATTACGCCGTATTTGTATTGTTCTGGATGGGTAAGTTATATATAGTCATTATTAGTAATATATATATACTATTTTGAATCACTACGTATATTTAATATTTAAATACTTACGTCAATAACAACAAACGAATAATATGTATTTATTTCATTACAGCTACGGACACTCTTTTCAAATGTATGTAGTTTAGACGCTGTTTTATCTCTTTGGGATGTTTACCTGCAATTTCGTGATCCATTTTTGGCATTTCATATGGCTCTGGCTCTAGTTCTTAATGCCAAGTAAGTAGTACTTTATTTTAAATTTAAATACATACATAATACTTTATGCAATGAATATTTTTTTGAGTAAGTCTTATATAGGTACTTGTAATATAATTGAATAGAGAAAAAGTGATGGAGCTTCGAGATGGTGATAAGATGAAAATTATTGAAGAGCTTCAAGCATTACCGAGAGGGTTAGAACCAGGAGATGTGACTGACTTTATTGCGATTTCTCAACATTATTCTACTGCTACGCCCTATTCCTATCGGAAAATGTTTGAAACAGCCTTATTTGGGTCAGAGTCTTTTTTGACATTTGGGACTGGGGCAGGTTCAACTTCACCTTCAGTGAGTACTAAAACTATAATGATGGAGATTGAAGTAAATTAAAAAGAACTTATTTTAAATTTTAAATAAAGTATGAACTCGACCAACTTCTTTCTCAATGTTTTTTTTTCAGAGAAGAGTTGCAATGCATTCCTTATGTATGCCGATCTCAGCTGATGAACTACTTCATTCCATTCGGGCTGCTCGGAGCGTTTCCTTACAATTAGACAGTGGGAACGACACTGGTGTTAGATTCTTTGTTGTAGACTGTCGACCAGCAGACCAGTATAATGCTGGACATCTCCCGACAGCTTTTCATCTTGACTGTGGCCTAGTAAGTCCTCAAAATTATTTTCTTACATATAAAGACAGACATATACACAGATTTGTATAAAGTGTTACATAGTAGCGTCAGTAGCGTGCACGAATATGATATATAGTTCCGGATATTTCTTTTAACTCTTTTGAAATTAATTAATGGTGTGTTTACTTAAATTTCATAGATGCTTCAAGAACCAGTATCTTTTTCAACTGCCGTACAAGGACTATTATTAGCACAAAAGGAAGCATTATCGGTTGGTTCAGCTGCGGGAGGTGAACATCTTTGTTTTGTTGGTTCTGGAAGAGAAGAGGAAGATCAATATGTTCATATGGTTGTTTCATCTTTTCTTCAACGAAATACATTAAAAGTGGGCCTCTTATCCGGAGGCTATCAAGGTAAAATAATAGTATTTTGAAAATATGTTATATAGCTATCAATGACTGATATGAGTTTTGTCATTGTATTTATCGAATACTAAATTTTGTAATAACTTTGTTACTCCTAATAAGACATAATATCAGCATTATTTTTTTGTACTTGTATACTTTTAGCTTTACACGAACTTCTTAGTCCAGATCCAGATGAAGGCCTTACAGACCATGATGCTGGAAGTTGTATCGAGTGCCGCAGCAACGATGCTTCTCCAAGTAACTTGTCACCAGCAGAAAGGGATAAAAGAATTGGAACACCAAAACTGGGATTAAGTTTAACTTCCAAAACCTTGTTCAACTCCTTTGGAAATACACTGAAAGCCAAATACGCAGAGCATAAAGAAAAAATTATTGATTATATTGTGAATCCAGCGTCATCTCAAGAGGAGCGACATGTGAAAAGTGCAGATAAAGATAAATCTAAACCATATCGAAATTTAGCATCGGTTTTTAGTTTATCAGAGGATGCTGACGGTAAACTAATCTCATTATATCAACTCGACGTTTCACATAAATTTTGTAACTTTAATTTCAACTAAAATTCCGCTATGTTTTTTTACCAACAGCAGATAGTACAATAGCATCAAATGAAGAATGTCCTGGAGAAAGAGTGTCCTTGAAAACTTGGTTAAAAAAATCAGAAGTTCTCGGTTCCTACCCATGTAATGAAGTGATGGCCTCTGGAGATCATTACGCTGGGTATGTAGTCAAGCAAACGAAATACTAATTAAATTCATTAAAAATGTGTGTAGAAATAGAATTTGTACATGTGTGTTCATTTTACAGATTTAATTACAAATTGTCATGATTTGATTTTGGTATTGTTTTTGTAGGTATGTACTTGTAACCCCAACAGAGATTTTCATGTTGAGGGAAACTGATGAAAGGGATGTTGCAGAAGTGTCAGTTCGTCGTATTCTATCCTCTGTCATCAAGATTACATCAAAAAAGAAACACCCGGAACTAATTACATTTAAGTATGGCTGCTCAGAGGGAGATAATGTAATGATTACCCATTGTGATCGATTCTTCTTACCTACTAATTCCAAAGAGTTTGTATCCCTGGTCAAAAAACAAATCGATGCTAAAATGGCGGAGGAGAGTAACCCTTAATTTTGCAATTTTTACGGTACATTAAACATTACTTTACATTACTTTAAACATTAAATTGTACATTAGGAAACATTATTCTTGTGACTTATTATATTATTATTTGGAATTATTAAAGAGAAAAGAACATTACATGATAGACATACCTATATATTCATACGTGCCGACTGCCGACGGACAAATTTCCAGTCTACGCGAATTGACTCTGTCAACTTACGTCAGCCTACGCCTCCATTAAAATTGCATTTTTGTTGATGTTGGATGTTAAAAAATATATTACAATTTAGCAGGAAATTCATTATATAGTGGGGATACTGGGGACATGAGGTGTGAAAGTTTACGTGAAAGTTTGTAAACATTTGTGAGCTTTCGCTCGTAATTTCGCAGATTGTCGCCTCGCCACATCTAAGGTCCACATAGCCTATGTGACATAGGATCAGTTTTATTCCAGCGCGTAAAGTCAATTTTCAAAGCTTTTTCAAGTGTCAAAAGTAGTCAAAACATAGTTACATTTCATACCATTCTTTCCCTTTCTGTACCGATTTTTGTTGTTATAAAAAAATGTCCACAAAATGGCCCAAAAACAGGATTTTTCGGGAAAAGACGTAATAATGAATTTTGAAACTTTCACATTAAATTATATATTTCTACAGATTCAATTTTGTGCTCCATGATTGAGTCTCCATCAAATTTATACTCTATCTATATACTCTTTTTACCTAAGAGTATATATACTCTAAGCTTTTTACCTCTAGTAAAACAACTTTTACTTAATTAAGATTTTTTTTATTTTTTATTTTTTTACAGATTGTTGTCATTAAATATTTATATGATACTTATGTCAAGGCTGCCAATGTGACAAATCGTCCGGAAAAAAACGATGGCGTGGCTTTTTTAACAGAAGAAAGAAAACTTCGAAGGAATCGAAGTAGAACGGTGAGTTGTTTTTATTATAAATGAATGTTTAGTTGCTTACTTTGCTTCTATTAGTATTATTACTAATTAATAATTATTATTAATTTTGTTGATTACAGAGAAAAATCGCCTTGGCTTCATTAACAAAAACTGAAACGTCGGAACCAGGAGTATAGTTTCATTGGACAAGCTCATGCATATCACAAATTATTTGGAATTTTTGGCCGGAAAAATTGATTACTCGCCGGATGATGAAACGACAACTGAGTCTGGCCTGTGTGAAAATTAAATTTATATGAAATAATTATATGTAACCTTTAATGAGGAAAATTTCTTCAGCTTACGGAAAAGTAGGCTGGCGTAGGCCTTCGGCATGTATGCTATATATATTATATATACCAGTTAATATTTGGTAATTATTACCTTCGATATCGAGTCAGTTACCTTTGAACTTTAAGTAATAATAATTTATTCTTATTTGATAAAAGTTTTGATTGAAGTTAGTTAAGGAAAAAAGTTTTATTTCTATAAAATCTGTTGGCTTTTAGAATTCTATATGGTGCTAAATACTTGTATACATCATATTTAAGAATAATCAGTATTCATTGATTATTTATTATACATAATGTTCTTAACTGTAAATCACGCATGATCAGTTTTTTTTAAAAACTGTGTCTTATTGGTTTTATTTCGTAAGTAAATAAGCCTTTTATTGCCAGTGTCATGTACAGCACACGAAACATGATGTATTCATATATTAATATTTTTAAATTTCTACTAACTCTCTTTTGAGTAAGTGCTATTATTTAAGTACTTTTAAATGTGAAGGTATAATATACCTTATGTACTTTGCAATAATTTTGTATTTTCAATGTTCATCATCATTCGTAATGGAATTTTAATGATTTCCATTGCTTACCCATTCGTACGACGTTAATTGAATCATAATCTTTTTCAAGATTTTTTTTTGTCGCGATTCCAAAACATACTTATATTATGAGAAACATATTACTTAAAATATCGTGGAAGATGGTAAATGTCAAACTTTCCACTAGTAAACCTCAACATTTTTACTTACTTATTTTAAATACACTATCATTTATTAATAGTATACATGTAGCTTTAAGGTTCCAGTCATATGATTCTTAAGTTAAATTAGAATCTATTTGAAAATATTCTACTCCTTTTCCTTAAATTAAAAAAAACCAGAGTACATTTAACTATCCGCAATGTGTATACGGAAAGTATTATGGATTATTATTATTATTAAAATGTGTATATATTCGTAGACGGTTTAGGATTAAATTTTGTTATTATTACTGTCATGTATGAAATATTGAATATATTGAACATTTAAATGTAAGTATGTATAGGCTAACATAGTATACAATATACGTCAATAAATCGAATGTCTCGAATATATATTATTATTAATTAAGCTGAAACGAATAATAAAAGAAAATATCTATATAAAATATCTATATAAATACTGCTTAATGTTACATGAGTTACATCACTATTATTATGGAGTGTACGCACACTGTACACAGACCTGCAGACTTCCTGTACATGTTCAATTCACTTGAAGGGTCAAATCCGCGTGTGTATAGTTACTTTTGTGTTCAGATTTGATATGTTGAATGAAGAGACTATAGGGGAGTTGCCTGCGTAGTACATGATTGCTAGAAATGCATTATGCATATCATATTATTTTAAAGGTCGAATTCATTGGCAAAAAATTGATGCAGGTCAAATGTAAATTTTCCATTAAGTACTTCTATGTATTTATAATATCATGCATTAAGTGAGTCACACTGGATTTACAATTTGCATATGTAGACAAAGACAGAAGTAGATATACCTAGAAATTAAATCACAAAACAGAATTTTCTTCTGTGGGCTGTTTTGTACTGTGTGGGGTTTGGTTGCTGCCTGTTTTCCCTGTAGAAGTACAGATACTTAATGCGACGGAAAAACTCGAAGTTTCCATTCCGTACAAGTTCTACGTCGAGGTATGATCTCTCTTTTCACCGTCTTCTATTTATCAAACCCATTCACAATTATTTGTGAATTCAATTAGAAAAACAAAAACAAAAGTTTAATTTAGACTGAATTCTTCTCAACATTGTTGTGAAGAGAGAAAATTAGCAAAATGTTTCGTATTGTTTGCACATTTGCCTTGGTCTTGACCATCGTCTACTCGACTCCACTCGGCAAATTAGTCGGTAAGTCAAATAACTTCAAAGAGTTTTCTCAAATTAAATATCATTCATATATAATATATTTACTTAGTTATTTAATCAAAGTGATAGTTTCAGTACTTTTTTTCATACTATTCAGTATACTGAAACCATATCAAGTTGTTTAAGTAATTACATTTGTAGAAGCTAATTTGGCTATTCTTTATTATATTTTATAGATTTTTTCATTTCTGTATAGCATTCACTGTGAAACTTTCAGTGTGTGTACTTAATAAGTACTACTACTTAGTAGCTTAATTATAAATAACAATATATGAAATCGTGTACAGGTATTATTATTATGTATATATTAACATATTTTTAAATCATATAAATACACATTGCAAGTCATAAGCATTTTTGGTACATATGAAAGTAACATGTATACATATATAGGACTCCGTTTCAGTAAATGTATTATTGATTTGCCGTTATTCTATATTTTCCAAAAAGTTCCCACATCATCGAGTGATGGACAGTTACGTGGTACATGTGCATTCTCGATTCTCGAGTACAGAGTTATTATTTATAAAGAAAATGCATAGGTATTTCAGTTTTAGTTTCTGATCCAGTATATAATAAAGGTTCAATTCAGAATCAAGAGCATAAGTAAGTACATATAATGAATTTCTATGCGATAGGTATTTATGAGGCATATGTAGGTATTTAGGTAGTAGGTACATATAAAATAAGATTCGTTATTTAATTTGTATTTGTAGCCCTGGCCTCTTTCTATTTTACATAAGTGATGTGCACAAGATAAAATTTCATACATCTCATAATATCCTACCGTAGGATTCCTACGATTTGATATAATTTTGATAATACATTTAATTGCTGATCATGTGTGCACTATAACACAGAATTATAGAAGATATGGACTTGTGTCGCTCCATTTATAGCAAAATCGACCTCTAATTGAACTTGGTATACATAAAAATGATATAATCTCTCTCTATACTTTAGTATCTCTCATCTCTCTTAGCATTTGTTGGTATGTTATTTTTAACGTGTGGGTAGTTAAAATCCAACATTTATTATTTTGATTATGAATGGTGAAGGTGAAATATTTTACAAAAAAACGAGACTATAAGCTACATACCTATATAGAATAGACGCATATTATAGTTTTATGGAGTCGGAGTTCTAAGGATAATCATAATACACTATACTCGATTCAAGACAACATGGACAGTAAAAAAATAATAAAAAGGTGTTTTGGAGAGTGTGAAGAATATTTCAAGTCTCCAAATATGTACGGGTTTTACCCTCAAACTTAAATTAAGCAAAGGTAAATAGTAAATATAAATAGATATGGAAAAAAGAGAGAAACTAACAATAAGAGAAATATAGGAAAAAATGAATAACACGTATATAAGTAGCATCATGATGGCTGCGTGTACAAGTTCTTGCTTTCTCAGAAAATAGCATATGTGTAGATACTAGCAGTACCATGTATATAGCACACATGAACACAATTTTCTGCCATTTGTCATACTATATTGAATGATGTTTAAATGTTTCAAAGGAAAAGTTTTCTTCCACCCTTAAAAGAAATGACTAATGAGAAAATGAACAAAAAATAGATATAATGATGAGAAGGAGGATTTGGAAACGCGTTTATATAGAGAGACATTGTCATGCTAAAGTAACATAATAATACACACCTAGCTCCTAGCTTAATTGTCTTAATGACTCATCCTCTCTTTGTCAATAACATTATTGAGTATATTATTATATTGACTTCGTTCTGCCTTTAACATTTTTCTTCGTCTTGTTCTCGTAGCCCCTGTATTAAGCCTGTAGTTGTTGTCCGTTTACTGTAACTTGGTAAATGTTAGTAGACGTGTACTTTTACTTACTTACCTTTCGTCTTTAGTCTATGATGCCTCTCAGGTAGAAATTGGATTTATACTATGGAAAGGTTTAGTTGTTATTTGAAGTTCATGGTTTCGCCTCTGGCGAAGGAGTGGATTTCTATTTCTCATATTATGATTAGTGTACAATTAGTGGAGTTGTAGTCCAAGTAGTTTTAAAAGTCAACAGTGCATGTTGTGAACGAGTATCTTGACTCTTGACTTTTTTTTTTAGATGATATATGCAAACACGTAACGTAAGTCGAGAGAGTTGAGTGTGGGTTAAATACGGAGATGTATATTTATACTTATTTATAATACATGAAAAAAGCACTTTAAAAGAACAATCGAGATGTGAAAGAATAGTCATATTCATTTTGTTTTCCCTTTATTATAATTTGTGTTTATACATTTACATGGACATATACTTACTTACTTTCGTGCATATGCACGCAGAAGAGTAAAAATAAATGCACGTTTATTAGAAGAATGATTCTCTCTGATGAGGAAATGCTTTGCCATGGCTTGTAGTTAGGTTGATGATGCTGATGTATCATGCATCAGCGTAGTAATATTTTATTATAAAGAGTCTGTTCTATTTAGATTTTGCCATTAGATTTTATATAATATAGAGTTCATTGTTTATCTCAGTGGTCTGACGATTCCATCTCTATTAAGCATTTAAGCATGCATACAGATTTCCTGTGTTTTTGTTGTCGGGGTCAAAAAGTCATCAAGATTTCCTTTCCTTTCTTTCATTTTGTATATACTGCATGCTTTTATAAGAGATATTTTAATGAAATGTTGTAATTGAATGAGAATATGAAGTATGAAGCATATTAAATTAATAGAATAACTGTCCAATGTTTAAAAATTAGAGGAGGATGCGCGCTTCAATGAAAGTTTTATTACATTAATGTGTTTCTGGATATATATCCAGAAAAACAACTGAAATTTTCTGAATTAAGTTATTGCCGATAACTGATTGGTACAAATATAGTAAATATATATAACGATACCTAACTATGTTTTGTTTACCATTCCTGATGTAATTAGATGAGAAGACTTCACCCCAACTTGCTGTAGTGGATGTGCCGGCTGGAGTATTTGATGAAGGAAGTCAGGAGCAAAAAACTAAGGATGTTGGACAAGTTAGCCTTAGTGGCGACGATATTCAAGTCATCCCTATTGGAGGGAAAGACGTAGTGTCTGACACGGATTTAGATTCTAGTATTGAAAATGTTGAGATTCAACCACAAAGGGAGAATGACTTTTTCGGTTTCCGACTTCCTCAACTCTTTGTGTACAGACGTCCCGTCATTCGAGATCCTTTCAATTCTTTCAGCAGCTCATTCCCTGTTTTCCAGCAACAGCAGCCACATCAAACTTTTACTCCAGCTCAACCCAGTCAGTTTAATGTCATGAGTCATATGGAAGGTAAATTTTTGAATTGACTTTACAAAAAGTACAATTTCCTTCCTAATAGAACTAGCAACAATACTCAAGTTGTTTTTTTTTGTATAAATAATTGAATATTCTAGCAATGATGAAAAGGATGCAAGAGCAAATGTCATCTCTTTGGGGAGCCATGTTAACTCCAAATTACAATAATCGTCCTCCCATTTTCCAACGTCCAATTTTCTCTGTCGATTCATCATCGTCCGGAACAGATAATTCTGATGAGAAAAGCGCCGTAGACGTTCTGAATATTGATAATTTGCCTGCAAATTATAGTAATTCAACATCTGAAACAAAACTTATTGATGGACAACTTGTAACTGTGAATAAGACAGTTCACAAAATCTCCTCAAACGACTCGTCAGGATTTTTCCAAGTTCAAGTAAGTGCAATGAAAACAAACTAGGAAATGAACATTCCTTGGTAAAATTAGTATATGTACATTACCTATTTATGACAATGATGATGTTCTTAGGACACCTTTTAAATCTCACATGTAATCACTATGTAACAAACTGAGTTCAGTATCAATTTCATTGAATTGAAAATCCGATAACGATTGATTTTCAAGTCTAACATTTGAATTCCTCTCTCTTTATTCGCAGGTAATTAAAATCAGACCACAATCTTGGCCAACTCAGGCTCCTTCTAGAATCCCGACTGAAGTTACACACGAAGTTGCGGGTTCTTCTCCTCCAGAATCGGATTTGAAACCAAGCACTATAATTGCTGGTAAAGTATCACCAACTCCTGCCATTCACATTGAGGAAATTGCTGTGCCTGTTACCACAGTGAAAACCGAAGATCCGAGTATGAATGAAATCGATGGACAGCATCAACAGGAAGTAAGTGGAGTAGATCAGGGTCTGTTGGATACAGACAAAGAGAAACAAGCTTGAAAAACTTGTATTCCAAAGCATGCGTGGGAGAATATCATATGCACACGGTTGTTTTTTCCTCTGGGTAGCCTTTGACCGTTGTGTATCGAATTTCGTAGGATAAATCTCTACATATTTTTATTTCTGAACTTTTTTTTGAAAAAAAAACAGTAATGATGTATTTAAAAAACGACGAATCTCCTCGTTTTCACCTCTGATAAATATCAAATAATATGATATGACAGAAAAACATTATTTGTTTGTATTCCCTCTGCAAATCAAGCTCACATCATTCATTCCTTCTATGGATTTTTATTTCACTTTTCCATTTTCGAAACGTACAAGCTCAGAAGTTAAGATTATATGTACACAATGTGTATACTATGTGTAAATTAAAACAAAAAACTGAAGTTGTGATTGCATAATATTATACTGACTGACGGTAAATATGTTGACGAAAAGTTATATTATACACAAATATTGTATTATACACATAACAATAATACCATATTATCTATAATATATTGTATTGAACACACCCATGTACCTTTTTTTGTCCACTTGTGAACGCAACTTAAAAGTCTGCCATACTGATTTTGTTTCCAAGCAAAAACTATACACACTGTATTTACGAATAGTGTTATTATTAATTAATTATTATTATTGTGGTTAGTGTATATTGCATGAATGATTTTCATTTAAAATCTGAATCGTATTTTTTGAGTATTATAACTGCACGTACGTGAATATAATAGTTATTACAATGCAGAAACTATTTATATGCAAAAGTTTTTTATTACAATTTATTATATGGATTATTGTCGATTTGGAAGTACGTAATGTCACATATTAACTCACCTGACTGTCTTAGTTGTTGATCGTAAAAAAACTCACTCGGCACACACACATTTTATAAAATGAGATTGAAGCGCTTGTGAATAAAATATATCTACAAAGCTTTTATTTATTAAATACTTACAAAATAAAAATACTCAGTTGGGCGTTCATGTTGCTTCTCACATTATTCACAGATTTGTCACACTGTTTGTTTTCTAAAGTAATTTATTTTGGTACTCACACTATCTATTTGTATATAGAGTTGAAAACAAGTCTCATTTTGTTCTCAGTTTTTTCTCATTTTGGTTCATTCAATTTTATATAGAGAGTCGATGCAACTGAAAATTTTCCGTTTCTTCTGAACCGATACAAAGGGTTATATGATGTCGAAGATTCAAGCAAATCCACTGCTGAGGAAAATATAGAAAAACTTGGAGAAGATGAGTTTCAAGTGATTCCTTTGGAAAGGTATGAAAGAAATCAAGCAATCAGTCTCGCCGATGATACTCGAGTAAATAAAATTTTGGAAGAAGATAATCGTAAAGGTCACCTAAAAACTCTTATTGACCCAGATGTTGAATTTTTAATAATTTAAATGTCCTCTACATTTCTTCAAATTTTGTGATAGAAAAATAATAATATAGCATTGTATGTACCTATTGTTGACAAATCCAGCATTATAGAGCAGCTTTAATAATTTTTAAAATACAACGAAATGATATTATTTTATATTTAAATATGCAAACTTTTGTTATGCAAATCAAGTTTTATCTTTACCTTTAACGAAGATATCCGTATTGTTACAATACTATTGTATATATGTGAAAGAAAAAAGTTGTATACGGACAATAGCAGTGAATATTGTCTAATATAAGTACGCTTTTTACAAGCTTTAATGTGACATTACATACTTTACATGTAAAGTACATACAAAAAATTATGTATAAAATTATTCACAAATGTACGAATCTCGTATCGAATATTCTAGTGTAAAAAAGGCGATGGATTTAATGAGGAAGAACGCAATAAATATTTAGCAGTGCCGACTATATAGACACTGCCGAGTTAGCTTTTACTTGTAAGGAATAAGAGTTTTTATTATGCGACGAACGCAACGTATAATGAACGAATTCATATATTATCAAGAATTATCATCAATAGATGATAATTGGGATAAAAATGGAGAAATAAATAATGAGTAAATGTGCGACTTGTTTTTTTAAATGATTATTATTCATCCCCATCTGTTTTCATACACCATGAAATTCATTGAATTACTTTTTTATACTAAACATATATACAGTATAGGACAACGCCGAAAAGGCAAAGTACTTACATATTTATATATACATGTATTTTATTCACCGTTCACAGTACATTAATCAACAATAATGATTAGGTATATTGTTTTGACAATTTGGATTTCAAATTGAGATTCTCAATATATACACATATTGATTAAGTACGACTGACTTAAATCAGTGCATTAAATCCCAAAATTTCATCTCTCAAAGTACTGCACATTTCCGCCTGTTTAATATTAATATTCTTCTTAAATATATAAATGATTCCAATTTAAATGAGAACATCACATTAGAATAGTTAGAAAATCTATATAAATACCTACACATATACATAATGTAATAATAATTCTTGATAGGTAACTTTTGCACAAAATTAACACACGTACATAAGAGAGACCATAAACGAATAATTAAATTAATTAACAATTTAAGTTTATAGTAAAACAATATTGAGCGAACAGTAAAAATAAAAACACCACAGAAAAAAAACAATTCCAATTATGACAATATATTATTAATTATTATCTATTAATTAATTAATTAATTACAAAAATGCGTATTGTCATTAAATATTACATTATATGATATTAGATATATACCTGGTATATACTGCCTATAGTAGAGTACATTCGAATGGAGAGTATATAGAACTATATAAATTTATACTTTCTTGGGGTTTGGAATATTACACATGCTTTCGATTTTATACAAACGGTAACGATAAATAAATAAAATTCATTCAATTACATATGTTTACGAATAATAATAACGTTTGTATTGTTTTTTTCCTATCAAAAGAAGAAGACATGTATGTAGTATCAAGTAAGTAGATTGTGCGGTAGTAATATTATGTGAGTTGCCTATATTCACCCGGAAATTAAAAGTACACTGCATTTATAAGATTAATTACAGACACTTCATCCAAGACTTTTTTTTGAATTAAAAATGAAAGTACAAATCACATTAGTAAAAATAATAATACGCTTGTTAGTGGTTACCAATGAATTGCAAATTGTGAATAATCTGCTTCATTAATAACGAATCGAATTCTACGATGACTAACTATAGCAGTTACTACTACATATTTATCGTTACTATAAATCCAACAAACTGTGATTGTATATCATGGATGTGAGTAATGCATTGTACATTATACACTTATTTAAAATCTAATGGAGGCTATAGAATTTCAATTCGAAATCAAATATATATATCGTCCATTTAGTTCTGAATCGTACTATAATCATTTGGCCCCTAAAGGAGCATACGCACGTTAGGATATAC
>JAIUND010002443.1:0-22339 GCA_034699125.1 Gisinianus flammeolus
AGGTCCTCATAAATGCAATGACCCTCTCCTTGATTTCACTTTCGACTCAATCGATCACTACTAATGCAAAATGTGTACAGATGTCAAGAGGAAAATTAATTATTCTCCAGCGACTCCATTTCCGCACCAAAATTACTTACTTAAGTAAGTAATTACTAATTTGCTCAAATCCCATTGAAAGTACATATAAAGCTCGGATAAGTGTATATTCAAAGATGAAAAAAACCGCAAGTATATACAAGTCCTTCAAATTGATCACCAGCAGGGAAATTCAACCGCAAAAAAAATGTCGGAATTATATATTTCCACAAGAATTTCACATTTCTCTCACCCACAGACATTTAATTAAATGACTTGCGATTATCCAAGTCGGATATTTTAATTTTAATTAAAGTAAAGTACATAGCAACAATGCGACGGTCGTTAATTTTTAATTTGTATACGCACGCACTGTCGTTGGGGAAACATGGCAGTTATAAAACTTATAAAGCAGCGTAAAAGTACAAGTTTTCTTTTTACACATAAATATATATCTGTATTTATAGCATATTATGTAACAAAACAAAACAAACAGATCTCTCTCGTCAGTCGTCTATATATATCGACAATTTTAATAAATTACATTAATCAAGTCTGATACTCAAATCCATGGGTCATCCAGCCAATTAGTAAGTACACAACAGATGCATTCTACAATCATCATTTCCCTTCATATGCTACTATTGCTATACTGTGCTATACATATTTTCTCATGGACTTTTCCCCAAGCTCCCAAGAGAATCTGACGATGAGATTCTGAGAAAAGAGCGATTACGAACTTATTTACGTACAGAATAGTACAGATATACATATATACCTAATATACGGACTGGAAATGGAAATCCACATTGTATCGTTTGGTTCATTCATTCAAAGTCGACAGAAAGATGTTGAAAAAAATTGTCATGGGACGTTCCCCGATAAAATAAATAGAGAAGAGATATAATAATATAGAAGTCACCAGCGATAAAGATAAGGAGCAACTTGAGACACTCAATGTGTGTGGTAGTGCGTGGTTTGTTTGTGTTTGTCCTGTGTGGAATAATACTTTGAATTTCTCACATCTCCGCGCTCGTTCTCTCTCTCTCTCTCTCTCTCTTCCCCTATTTTATCTCTCTCTATTCATGCGTCATCGAATATATCAGTTGAAAATCCGTCACAGCGTCAATTTTCCGTGTTTTTGTTTTTACGTCCTGAGATGTGACGATGAGAATCTGAGTCACTGTGTGTTCAGCCAATGCCAGCCATTTCCCTTTCATTTACGTTTACATTTACATTTACATTTACAGTTGAGAATAACAACTTGAAATCTCTCAAGTCTCCCCCACTTCAAAGCTCGTACATTCTACAGATATATTTCTTTTCATCACACACACAAATCGTCCACACACAGTATATAATAGTAGTCCATTTTTCTTTTCCCACTTTTCTCATTCATTTATTCAAGGGAAAAAGCTCAAAATCTCTCGGGGGGATTTCAACTTTCAATGGAAATTCACCATCAGAATCCAAAGGACATGTCAAAAATCATCGAGTTGGAGTTGGACACGGAGGATGTGAGCGAGAATGAAAGTCATGAAAGTCACTGCTGGGACACCTTTAAAACTGTCCTCAAAATTACGGTCATTTCCATTCTCGTCCTGAGTTCCGGCATATTTGTGGGATGGACTGCTTATAATTTAACTCACTTTCAGGATGATTATGGGAATCAAACTCGGAATCGGATAATGGAGATGAAAAACCAAAGTCCGTTGAACTCAATGCCGATATTCGGACGGATTTCCTATAAACATCCGGAATCTTTGGCCGTTTTAGGTGGGAGAGTTTTATACCAAATTTAATTTTTTTAAATAATAAATAGGTAAATACAAAGGATTTAAATCCTCATTTAAAATCTTTACAATTGCATAATTTGATCGGATGATTTTTTTCAGAGCGTGTCGTTTCCATTCCTCAAGCAAAAATCGTCCATGACGAATCCACAAAAGGTTTGCCTGCATTAAAAATAATTTCCAACTAAATTTTGATTCAATTTCTCTATAATTTTTGATTTAAAAAACTGAAAACTGAATTTATATATTATTGTTTGAATTTCCCTGGGTATTTTCCATGTGATGAAAATTAGACTTTGAATTCGTGATGACGTCACGCGGAGAATTTTACTTCAATCCAAAAGCCGAGGAACATCCAGCCTGTCGAAATTTCCCGCCCTTTCTCCAACGTGGCCCGAACATCCTCGACACTTCCGGTTCCTGCGTTCGCCTCTACTCTTTGGAGGGCTGCAATGGACTCTCCCGAGCTTTCTACCCGAAAATCCATGAGAATTCCAGCAGTCCGCAAACTGAATCGATTTCCGGTTTCAAATCCATCGGCCCTTGCTTTCAAAATGAGTTGAGTGAAGCTTTCACCAAAATTTCCTTCTCATCATCCGGAAAGCCCAAGGAAATGGAATTTCAGAAAGGTCAAATCACACTTGGCTTATTCATTGTCCCAGATGAAATGACCTTCTCGGACTTCTCGTCAATTTCCAGTCTCCTCCCAGTTGTTTTCCCTAGAGATTCCGCTTCAGACTCAAACTCAAACTCGAGTTTGAATCATCATCATCATTTCTCCATTATGGAATTCTGGTCGGATTTAAATTCTGATTTTGAACGGACTAAGGAATTCTGGAGAGTTGAAATGCGGATGGAAAATTGGAATTGGAATTGGAATTCAACAGTTTCAGACTCGGAGCTCATCGATCTATTTCAAAAATTCCCAGAGAAAATCCAGATAAATCCTGCCTTGAGTCAAGTCCAGAATCAAATTGTCCTGTACATCAAAGCGGGGAATTCAAATCCTAAAGAGTCTTTGGAGATCGTTTTGGATTTCGAATATGATGATGATGATAATTCTGGAGCTGCTGGAGCTCGCAGTCTCAAAGGCTTCATTTTACGGATCAAATTCCTCAAGGACATTCAACAGTTTTATTTTTCAAATAGCTACGAATGAATTTCAATTTTTTTTGTTTTCAATTTCCACAAGCTCTATTTTTATTATTACTTTTTTGTTGCTGATTAAATTAAGAGGAAAGAATTTGTTTGACGTTCGTTCAGTTTGTTCAAATATAAATTCCTACAAATTAAGTAAATTGATTTGTGTTTGCACACGGGATATTAAAGAGAAAATTGTGTTTACGTTTACATAGAAAGGCGTATAATTTCACCTTGTCTATTCTGTGCATTCAATCGATTTTATTTCCCTATAAACCAACGAGAAAAATGAGAGCAAAAAAACAGAGAAAAAGGTGAATGATGAAAAAAGTCCAGGACATTTTTTGTTTCAAGTACTTAAATTATTTTAACCAAAAAAATAACGAGGGGAAAAAAAGAGTGGAGATGTCCTTGCAGATTCTTCATTGGATCGTGGGATTTGGTCACTGCACCGGCTGTTTCCTCTTCATTCCAAAATCGAAATCAAAATCAAATTCAAATCAAGATTCTGAAAATTCTGAAAATTCTAGTGGTAGGAATTCCAATTCTTCCGTGAAATGGTGGTTGAGATTTTACGGTCATGGCCTTTTCAGCTTCTTGCTCATACTTTTCTCGGTGGGATTTCTCGGGGACGTGTTTTGGAATAATTCCATCAAATTCCTTGTGGAAAGGTCAAAAGGAATGACCTCCACACTCTACTATCGAATTCTGTACGCGACGACGTGGTGGGCTCTGAGCTTCTCGGATTGGACCATCCGACTCACCGCGCTCTTTTCCCATCGGCAAATCACGAACCTCCTCCGGAATCTTCAAGTCCTCATTTGCAAAGGGAACTTGACCAACTTGAGCTTGCATGCTCATCCGAATCCGAATTGTGACGGGAAATGGAGGGACAAGAAAATGCGGGGTTTCACGGGGATGATTGCAATTGGCGGGTGTTTGTGGGTGGCCGGAGAATTCTATGATATTTCGGGTTGGGAGATTTTTGATTTGAGTTCTGATCCAAATCGCTTCGAGCTATTTAGTCTGCCGAGAATCAGTTGGCTCCGAAGGGCCGCATTTGCTCTGTATTATTTTGTTCAAACTGTCTCGAGTATCTTTGCCTTTGTGTTCATCGTGTCCGTTGGGAGTCTTTTGGGGGCCCTTTATGAGGAATTCTCGAGTCATTTCGTTTACTTTTTGTTGAGTGAGGATTGGACCAAACCGGAATTTTACGCCCTGACCAAGAATTTCTTTGATCCCGCGGAAAATTGCAATTCAAACAACTCCAATTCTTCAAATTCTAGTCAAGTCCATGCTCCTGCAGAAATATTATGGACACTTCAAAAACCCAAAGGACCCGAAAATAAAATGGAAATGAGGAAAAACAAAATGGAGGACGGCGTTGGAGATGGAGATGGACATCCGAAAAATCCGAAAAATGGCGGGAATCTTGTCCTTGTGGAATTTGTTCAAAATTTCCAAGTCCTCCGCTCCATGTTTGAGGATTTTTCGAGAGTGGGTGGGATTTTGGCGCTCGCTGTCCTTTGTAAAGTGACAGTTGGATTTTTATTGGCTGTCAGCCTTGTAACAAATTCCGAAGGAGTTTCTCAAGCTTGGACGCGGAAGCAGAATGTCGTGGCCATTTGTCGCATCATTTTACTCATTGTTCTCGCTCGATGGGGGAATTTCATGCAGCAGAAAGTGAGCTCAATTTGGTTCATGTAAACATTACACGCCATTTTTCAAATTACGCCTTTAAGTCCAAATGATCCAAACTATTTTTTTTTTGGTTTGTGGGTTTTTTTTTTACTCATGGATTTGATATCGTTAGATTGATGACGGTCGAGCACAATTTGAATTCATTTTACTGCAATTGAACCGGGAAAATCCGGATTCAAAACAGGTGAGGGTTTTTTGAAGGATGGATTCAAAAAGCATTTCTTTTTTTTTGTGTTTGCTTACAAAAACTCAACGTTTATTTGCGGGGTTGTTAAGTGCGCTGGAGTATTGAAGTGGATGATTCACTGGCGATGGAGTCTGACGGCTATGAAGACGGTGAAAATGGATTACAGTCTCATCCCCGTGGTAACCAATCAAATCTCTTTATTCGAATCCACTAGCCACAAATAAAAATTCCACCCGCCAACAGTTTTAAAAAACTCCTCTCATTATATTGATTTTTGTGGTGGCAGATTTCCGGGACCGTTTTGACTTACTTCATTTTCTTGTACCAACTCCGAACAAGCGCGTAGAAAATATGTACTTGATCAATAATTCTTAAAAAACTGTCAATCCATTTCAATTAAATTTGACAAGAATATACAAGAACTACAAGAAATGACAGTCAAAGTTTTTAAATGAGTTTCCAAAGAGTTCTCCATCATTGTCATTTGTCCAATTGTCATTCATCATTCATCATTTTGTCAAGAGCTTCCACACGGACGAGACACATGTCACTAAAAAAAGCAATTGAAATGAACAAACTGCGGAGCTCTTCAAGAAAAAAAACGGAGCTGTTTTTTTGGACCCACTGCTGAACAAGACTGTTTTTGGAACACTTAACACCCAGACCGCGTGCGAGAGGGCCCGAAAAGTTTTTCAATTGTCAATATTCAATACAAATCCCACACACACCAAGAATTCAAATTCAATATTCCCGCATTTCCCACGTCACGCCCACCACGGAATGTTCTCATTGGTCATTCTCATTGGGATTTGGGTGTCATTATCGTTATCATTATCGTTGGGGAATGCGGAGCATCCGCTCACACCATCCTCAATCAAATGGGACAAAGTCCTTCGAGATCTCCAAAACCAATGGGATTTCCCACTCCATGTGAAATTCTATGGACATGATCCGAATGATCCGAATCATTTGAATCTCCCTCTGTCCTCGTTACTCGAGTCCTTCCTCCACCACCGGAAATTCCCCACGTATTTGCGAGTAGACGGTCCTCATGTCCTGATGGACAAGAACGAATCAGAATGGAACAACCGGGAACCGAGAAAATTCAACACGTACGAGAATCTCTCAAGAGCCCCTTCAAAATTCTCCCAAGCCCTGATTTTCCTCGTGTTCCCATTGGACCTGAAGACTCTGGCCGCGTCTCTCGCGGAAACGGGCTTTGTTCTCTTTGACCAGGCCGTTTTCTTGGTGTTCTTGGTCACTCCGAGGACAGGTCAGGATCAGGATTGGATTCGGCAGGAGTTGAATGAGAAAGGAATGATCGCCCTGGGGGAGGAGAGTCGCTATTGGTACCCCCAACTCAGGTTCCTCCTCGTCAGGTTCAAGTTCAAGCTCAAGTTGATCATGGGTGGAGACGAGAGAGAAGTGGAGGAGTTCCGGCTGTGTCAACTGTGCCCAGAGGGTCATCACGTGATCCCTATCCAGGAGGAGGATTTGATGAGGAATGCGCAAGGCCGACAGTTGACGAGCTCCCTGGAGCATGAAAAAAAACTGGACACGTACCGTCATTGGGAGGAGACTTTAGTCTACCCGGCTCAAAGTACCCGGGGGTCCTACATGAAGGACTACTCTGCCATCTACCCACTCATCACGATCCTTGCGGACCGCCTTAATTTCACCCTCAACGCCCCGATATCCCTAGGCCCGGAGGGTGAGGCCTTCATTTTTTGGGCGTGTCAATTGACGGGGGCGGACTCGAAGAGCTGGCTCCAGAAGGGCCATGTCAGTCTCCTGTACAAGTCCGTCATGGCCTGGTACTTTTGTGAAGTGCCCTCGAGGGACTTGATCCTCCCCGCCTGGAACTTCCTCTTCTCCCCATTTGACCGCTCCATCTGGCTTTGCATGGCCGGGACGACATTCTCCATGGTCATCCTCACCCAGAGACTGGAGTGGACTGTGAACATTCTGCGGGCATTCATTGGACAGTCCTTTGAACCTTCCCTCAGAGGTCACATTCACTTAAGGGTCCAGGAGGCATCAATGCTCTCGCTCTCGTTCTCACATTGAACCTCACCGCGCTCCTCATGACGATCCTGAATTTGTACTATCAGGCCTTCATCACGTCCAGCCTCACTTCCGCTCTCCCTGTCCAACGGATCCAGACATTGGAGGAGCTTTTGGACTTGAAGGGCGATCGCGGTGGGGCGGGTTTTTACATTACGGGTGGCTGGCGGAATGAGTATTGGAGATGGAATTGGACGCACTATAACTATGGGTTTTTTTGGGAGAGGGCGCACACGGACATTTGGGCATTGTACAGGGAGGGGCGTGTGGTGGAGGACTGGGAGTGTGACGAGTGGGAGACGCATTGTCAGGATGCCTTGGTGAGGAGGCATAAGGGTCGGGGGGCCATCCTCATTCCACTCTATCCGGACTCGGACCTTCGCATGGAGTCCTTGTCCTTGTCATTGTCATTGAGTTTAAGGCAGAATCGAGAGGAGGAGGAGGAGGAAGAGGGGGAGGAGTTAAGTTGTAGGGCTCTGACCAAGCCCGGCTTCAAAGAAGACCAGCAAGTCACCATGTTTGTGAATCACTTTGCCAGACGACTCTTCACCGTCTTTTCTAGGCTCATTGAGGCGGGACTGCGGGATTGGTGGAATGGGCTCATCGTGGAGGCTCATCGACGACCTCAAGTCAAGGCTCAGGCTCCATTTCTGCCCACTTCAGAGGAGAGAGTGAAGGGACTCTCTTTGAACATGCCCATCCGGATCCTGTTCTTCATTTACCTCGGTTTGTGTGGGGTGGGGCTTTGGCTGGGGGAGCTTTGAACTGGATGGAACTGGAGGGGACTCGGATTAGATTTCCGGTGCCGTTGCCGGTTCCGGTTTCGAATGACGTTGAAGAATCGGGAGGGGAGCTTTCGGGTCTCTGGGTGCGGGGACAACTGAATAAATCCCCCCACAATTACAATTACAATTACACAATTCAATTCAATTCATACTTTATTGACGTGTTCAAATTGGTGTGTCATACAAAATCATGGGTGCGCGCGCACACTTGGGAAATCTCATTGTCAGTCATCCCAACATTCACATTTTATTGAGCTGATTTTGAACACATTGTTTCATTGTACTATAAATACCATAATTTTCAATCATTACAATTACAATTACACTAATTACAATTATACTAATTACAATTGACTTTCCTTGAACATAGTTTCAAAAAAAAAAAAAAAAATGACTGATCAAAATAAAAATACATGTACACATGTACAAATGGTAAAAACAGAGGTCCGAGGGCAAAGGTTAAAGTTCATACGTAATTTGGGTCGAAATGGACGTGTGGAATGATCCTCTCCAGACTCGCCGTGATTTCTGCAATGATTAATGCCCCCCACTATATAAACACAATAAATTCATTATCATTATTATATTGTTAAACGATACGGAGTCCCGCGTTTATTCAAATAATTATTATTCCGTTGACATATATATATCGTCTGTTAAATTCACAAAGGAACTATAACGAATTTCCTTAATTTGCGGAAATGCGACGACTGCGTCCGTCTTTGTGGGTCAAATGATGAAAAAATTTAGGGTGGCAGAAAAGGTCATGGCAGACAATAATGTCTCACGGCCCACAGCTCCATCTTGAGCCCTTTGACCTTTGGAGCAGGTCAACGAAATTAAGGAAAATAATTATAGTTAGTTCAGTTAGAGTTAGATGTTAAATCAATGATTTGAACGGAATTCATTTTGAAATTATATAGTTCGTTTGTGAACTTAACAGACGATATATGACATATGATTTTCTATATGATTTGACTGAGGACTGACGGACTCACTTGCTTTGTCTGGATTATCCCAAGGGATCCGAAGGAAAACGGACAGATGCGGGAGTAAATGGAATCCGTAGAAAACAGTCAAATGGGAAAAAAGGGACTCTACTCGTTGTTTCTTTCCAAACTCCCCAATGAAAATCAGTTCCAGGCTCTTCAAACCTTTGACAAATCAAATCCAATCAAATCCAATTCAATACAAATATTCCCAGTGAAAACCTGTACTGAGAATCTCGCAACTCTTTACAAACAATCCCTTGAATTCACACTGAAACTAATTGTAAGATTGAACTGAAATGGGTGTGTGTGTGTGTGAAATGCGGGAAATACTTGAAATATACTGTCCATTCATATAAAAATAATTTTTTGACATTTTTTGGAGTTGGCGCGGGCGAGAATGTGATGTCCTTGGAATTTGGAATTTGGAAGCGAAACCAAGGTAACCAGCTTTTTCGCTTCCAAATTCCAAATTGCAAGGACATCCCATCCTCGCCCGCCCGCCAACTCCAAATTAAGTAAAAAAAATCCTTTGTATATGAATGGACAGTATTATATAAACCAACTTTTCAAAGTGGAAATAGCTGCAGGCGCTTTCCGAAGCTCTTGAATATCCACGTGGATTTCCTCAGGGAACTCCCTTAATTTCCTGCATTTCTCCTCGGGGATCCCGGTGAAGACGCTGTCCAGCATTCCTTCCATCAAATCCCCGTCCACACCCGCTCGGAGCTCCACCTTGAAAGTCAGTTCCTCCAGATTCGGCCAAAGACTCGCAATGTCCTCAAACCGCTCCATTAAATACTGAATATCGCCATTTGCCGAGAATTTCGAGAGCCCCGGGAAAATCTTGGCAGTCCTCAAAAGATCCTCTCTCGCCTCCCGCTTGTAAAAATTCAGGAATAAATCCCGAACGGATGGAAACGGTGGGATCCGTGTATTCTCATACAGACAAAAAGAAAGGAGGAGATCCTGAAGGCCACTGGTTTCTCCCGCCATTTCCACCCTCTTCAAATCCCGGAATATCTCGGACAGATTATTATGTGAATCGGAGCCGGGTGAGAAAAAGGCCTCACCATCCACGAGACTCGTCTTGGGCATCACCAACCGCAGCGTGTGTACACAATGCAACAGAGGCGGGAATTTCAAATCCTGGGGATGAAGGAGTGGTTCCAGGGTGAGGTATTTCAACGTGAGACGGCTCGCATTCAAAATGGAGGAGAGATGTCCGCAGGATTCTTCCCAGTATTTGAGGGAAAGGCCGCTTGAGGTTTTCCCTGACGGCGAATGACTTGGCTTGAGAGAAATGTACAGGAATTCCAGTCTCATTTCCGGGCAGAGTGCGGACAAAATGGACAGATCCCGGACTTTCCTTTCGTTTGCGACGAAGCGGAGTGGGGAATTCAAAACGATGTGTTGGATCTTCTCCAGGATGAACGTGGGTTGGGTTTTGAGGGCGGAGATGCAACGGAGAGGAAAAACGGGGATGGAGAGGAGATTCGGGCAGGATTGGAGGACGGATTTTGTCAGGGTGGAGGAGATTTGAGGGGATTCGTGGAGTTCCAGGAATTTAATGCTCTCCAAATATTCACTTTGATCTTGATCTTGATCTGCATTTTCAGGTTTATCTGATGATAATGATGATGATGATGGACCGAAGAAATTCCCGGGGGTGTCTCTCTTTGTTTTTCGCCAGGAGGCAGGAATTGTTCTGAAGGAAAGGGACTCGAGATTTTTGAGAGCCCTCAGGATTTTGAATAGTCCGCCAGGATTTGTATTGGTGAGGACGCCGTGCCATAAAATGAGGGAGCTGATGGATGGAGCACAATCAGTGAGGAATGTGAGAACTTGCTCCGAATTGATCTCCACATTGTCCAAATGAACTTTGAGTCGGAGTTGTTGTTACTGTTGTTGTTGTTCAGTATTGTGGTGGAATTGGAATTGGAATTGTGGGGATTTTAATTGGGAAATTAGATCCTGGACGGTTGGGAAATTGTAGATTTGTGGGAGGCGACCCGGACGCGTTTCTTTCATGTAGATTCGCGGCTTCCGGTTTGAAAATGTTAGTTCCAGTCCGATTCGGTGTTTGTGGTTTGAGATTGAGATTGAATAACAGCAGGCGATTCGGATTTGGATTCAGATTCGGATTCAGATGGGGAACTCGGTGTTTTCTTTTTAATGGAATTGACCACGACTGTGGAAATGGGACCACCTGCGTTGTTGTTGTTGTTGTGTTGGTGGTGGTTGAGTTGGAGATTGTCGAGTTTTGACTTTGGGGTGACTTTTCTTTTTTTGGCCATTGTGGATTCCGTGAGTTGGGTCTCGTCATCTTTTCCTTTGGACTTTCTAACTGGGGGAATTCCATGTACAGATATTTTTGTCGCAGCTGGCTGTATTGATGGACATTTAATTGTTTCGAGTATCTATACAAACAAATTTACAAATACAAAAAGAAGATTGAAGATGCCGGAAATATGTTATATATTGAATATGTGAATGTATAAAAACAGCTGATGGAAGGAAACTCTTCTTGTCTTTTTCTATGTAATCATAATCATGTATGTACGTCTGTCTTGCTATGTATTTCTATATTCCATATGGGGAAGTGGATAGAATAAGGGGTCACATACCACTATCTAGTTTAAAAGATATTTGAGTTTTCCTTTTGGTCGCTTTGGCGCCACGGCGTTTCTTGATGATTTTTAAATTCAAAAAATCACAAGACAAAAATCGTCATATATTTTGTTTGAATTTAACTAAAGTTTTTAAATTAATTAAAAATATTTACAATTTTTTTAAAAATTTCTAACTGTTTCTTTAAAATAGCCCATGTTTTTGTGCATACTAATATGCAAAAAAGTGAAAAATGGTATGTGACCCCTTTTCCCATCCACTTCTACATATAGATATTACAATATGGAAAACCAATTAAAAATGAGCTCACATTGTCAATGAAGGATGTGACTGTGGATGGCGTGAAAATCCCTCGTCTTTTGTTCAATTCTACATTGTGTTCAATCCGCTTCAATCTCACAGCCTGTATATACAGATATATATGAAAAGTCGTATACGCACAGGAATATATACAATCAATCCAATCCCACAAATAAGTTTTATGTATATCGTCTGTTAAGTTCACAAACGAACTATAAGGATTTTCCTTAATTTGCGGAAATGCTCCTACTGTGCGTCCGTCTTTGTGGGTAAAATTCTGAAAATATTTAGGGTGACAGAAAAGGTCATGGCAGACAATCATGTCAAAGGACCCAAAACTACATCTCCAGCCATTTGAGCTTTGCAGCAGGTCAACGAAATTAAGGACAATAATTATAGTTCCTCTGTGAACTTAACAGACGATATATACTCTCACACATCCCACAATCCCATTTCATTTCACACATGTTTTGTCTAATGTATAAAATGCAACGTGAAAATGTGGCTCACAATCAGCTTTTGTCAAATATTTACTCCATATATTTTGAACTCAGCAGCACAGCACAGTTATCACAATTTTGTGGAGCCATCCTTCGTCTCCGTCAATCAAATATCATATCATATATATCAATGCAAAAATCCTGTCCAGTCAGAACCCTCAAAGCCAAAGTATAAACTGAGGCAAACACACATCACACAGGACAAATGGTCAAATCACCAAATAAACTGATGGACTCGCACACAACCAAAACCACACAACACACAAACCTCACAATTGACAATTCAAATGAAATGAAAATTCAACAGCTGTCTCATTTCAATTTCAATTAAAGACGGATATATAAATGAATGGTGGGAAATGGCGACTTGACCTCGAGACTTGACACCTTTGAATTCCAATATAGGTACATGTACATTGATATTTATAAATTATAGTTTAAAAACTTTTAAATATTGACGATGAAGAATATATAAATGGACACGTTTCTCCCCTTATTTAATTTATGTCTTTTATTACGGTCACGTATGAATGTATGTATGTGGAAGAAATGAAATAGTTTTTGTCCGTTGTGAATCCCGGGTAATAATTTGTATCGTATACGTCCAGCTCCATCAGATCCCTCCACAAACAGCACACACACTCTCTCACTCTATATATTTTTCAAATGAATCGAGTCGATTTTAACACGGCGTTTCTTCGCCTGTGTGCTGTTGCTCCTCGTTCTCGCTCTCAACTTGTTCCTCCTTGTAAATTACAAGTTGTAATGTAAGTTCAAGGGTATATATAAGAAGAGGAAAGGGATTGTGTAAAAGGGAAAAAGGTGGTTTGGTTTGGTAGTGGGAACTGAGAATTGGAATCTATAGGGAACGTGCCTTGGCGTATCGTTAGATATATTATTAGACACAATATGCTCTCGCCATTTTTCCAGGGCCTCCACATTTGACATTACCAATGAATATATATATAAAGATATAGGTATAGATTATATAGATGAATAAAGGTACATATAGATATTCTTTGCCACATTACTCCACAACCACAAGTATAGCTGTTTATTTATTATATTATAGTATTAAACACGAAATGTACATAATTATATTATATCTATGAATACCAATTCCCATGTTAATACTACACATGTACTCGTTTTGGGTTTGTTAATTTCCAGCTTCAATTGCTATCGATCGTATACCTAAATATTATATTATGTATATCTGCGTTAGATGGATAAATACGGACGGACGGGGTGAAGAGATCACCATGAAATGTGAGCCACAAGTCGCAACTATATTATATTATATAATAGATAAACAATGAGTAAGAAGAAGTTATCGACATTGACAGCTATTTCAAGTTGATGTTGATGCTGATGCTGATCGTACGTGTGATTGTGAGAGTATATGATTTTTATGGATTTGTATGCACAAATATCGTATGGATCGTATGTACAAACTGACAATGAGTGAGTTCAGAGCTTTGAAACTTGAAACGTTTTGTCTTATCTTTTACATTAGCCTTTTTAATATAGTTTAATGTGGACGTGGACCCACATGCATATACGACAAATCTCGCTCCATTCCTCATCCACACATTTCCATTGTATCTACTAAATTTAATATACTAGTGCATTTAGTAAATATTATTTACTCTGTGTTCATTGTCATCCTGTAATGGGTTGTTCCCATTTCCATATACATATACTTTCCATTGACAATGACAATGAGTAATGAGAATTCAGAATTGACGACACCACAGAATATGGACATTTGACAGAATCCTTCGTCAAACCACACACATTTGAAATGCGATTCGAGATTCGATGGGGAGAAGGATTAAATTTCATAATTTCATATATCGTCTGTTAAGTTCGCAAACGAACTATAATTATTTTCCTTAATTTCGTTGACCTGCTCCAAAGGTCAAAGGGCTCAAGATGGGTCTGTGGGTCCTGCGACATTATTGTTTGCCATGACCTTTTCTCTCACCCTGAATTTTTTCACAATTTTACCCACAAAGACGGACGCTGTCGTCGCATTTCCGCAAATTAAGGAAAATCCTTATAGTTCGTTTGTGAACTTAACACACGATATATAGTGCTTAGTGTCAATTCAAAGTTAAAGTTAAAATGAGCATGTACTATTAATTTATTAAATTAGTAAAGGATGATTGGGGCGAGGAAGCAAAAGAAGAAGCGACTGTATGGTGGATTGTGTGGAGAGGAACACGATTTAATTGAAAGTCCTTCTCATCGTTTCCTTTTCCCTTTCTCGTCAACGTCCGTAAATGATGATTGGTTTGAAGTTTTTACTTCCGCCATACCATTCCGGCAGATTTCTGGCACCAAATGTCTGATGGACCTGTGTGTGTGTGTGTGTGTGTGGTGTTTATTTCGGGAAAACAAAGATACATTTCAATTAAAACACACATGTTTTCATTTGTTTTATATATATATAGAAATGTGGAAAACAAATTTCGCTCACCGTCTTGATCCATTTTTGCTTGTTGGTCCCATAAACAAAGATTTTCTCAACCGCCCCGCCATAAACTATAATCACATAAAGAATTTAATTAGTCCTCATCGTAATATGCAAATAATAATTCTGTGGAAGCGACTGGACTAAGAAAAAAACTTACGGGGTTTCAAAAACTGGAGGAAGTTTGTGGCAACGAAATTTGCTATGAAAACACGTCACATACATATATAATACATTGACTTCATTTCAAATGCAATTATGAATTGGAGGATGAAAAAAAACGAGGATGCGCGATTATACCATTGACGAAGATGACAGAGCCCATGTGATGAGCAATCAAGGCCACATAGTCCGGTGACATCCGGAGGAGGGAGGAAATGCTGGGCGTGGAGGACACTTGTCTCAATGACAATCCATCCATGTCCACCAATAGGAGCCCTTCATTCACGTGTCCTTCTTCCATACTCCGACTCGTCACACTATATATATATATATGCCCAACAAAACAATCAACAATCCACAACCACAACAACAACAACAAGCAGTTCAAAAACCATTGAATTCTTTACAATGCTCATCAAAATGTCGGGGAAAATTCAAAAACTTTCAAATGAAATGATGATGGGACTCCTCGGACCTTTTTCTCATTCGGTACGCAGCTTGCTTTGAATATTTTTCCAGAGCCGCCAAAGTCACTCCACCAATGTCCACAATCGCCCTCAAGTCCATTTTCCCCAGTTCCGCAATCCAAATCGGTCGTTTCTCATCATCAAACCCTTTTTTTTTTGTCAATGTCAATCAATTTCAATTACAAATTGAGTGTACAGGTTTACATTTGAATGTTCTCTGAATGTTTGAAAGTTACCGGCCAAATAGTAAGGGAAATTTTTCTGGATGAATTTCGGCGCTTCCCACGTCTCCAAATCATCTACGAAATCCGCAGTTAGGCTCTTTGAATCAAATCAAAGGATTTTAATTAACACATACTTTGAGGGATTTATAATTTGAAAAATGTAGGTATTTGTAGAAGCAGATAGAAAAAGAGACAGAAGTCGTGTTTCTAGAAGTAGAGATATTCGAGTTTGAATGTGGAGCAAAATTTTAGCAGCGACACACGCGCCAAGTAAAATTTGTTTCATAGAGATTTCCTTGAACTCTGCCGTGTATACTTTTACTTCCATTATAAAACTCTAGCGGCGATTTGATGAACATTGGTTCCCACCTTTGCCGCTCACCCCTCGGAAAATCTCTTTACTTAAAACTTAATTAAAATTAAATATCTGCAATTTTTGTTTTTTAGATTTCTAACTTTTTCTATAAAATTGCCCATGTTTTTGTTACATATTAATATGCAAAAAAAAGTGAAAACTCGTCTTCGGTCCCTTTTCATATCCGCTTCCCCCATACATAAATATTGAATGTTGAATGTCGAAATGTCGAATTTCGTGTGCTCACATTGCTCAACGAGTCGTTATAATTGTCCGGACTCAAAATCCTCCCACTTTTCGATCTACCACCAACCAGAATCGTATTGCCAACAGTGGAATTTTGAGGAGAACTCATTCGCTGAGTCCTCTCAAGCTTTGAAAATATGGGGATTGGTGTGGGTGTTGAATTTGAGTCGGAAACTCCCGCCGTTGCATTGGGATTAATTATTTGAATTATTATGGAATCTTCTCCTATTAATTTGGACTCGGATTCTAAGGATGAAATGACGGCGGGTTGTTCTGATGGTAATTTTGCCGTTGTCGTCAATGAATCTTGATCGGCTAAAGTTAAAGTTGTTGTGGTTGTGATTTCACCAAAATGCAATGAAATTTGAAGGAGAACCACGAAAATGGTTGAACTGAACAACATTTTGCTATGACAAGCAAATTCAATTTCAAAAGTCGGATTAAATTATTCAGGGAATTCTTGAGGAATTCTTTGAATGAACCGACAGCTTGAAATTGAAATCGTGATTGTACAAAAGTCTCAGGTTGTCTCCCATATACTTTCCATTGAGATTTTGGCTAGTGTGTGTATGGAGCTGGAATATGAATTGAAAGTTGCTCAACTTGAATCGAGTATGGAAATCCAACTGATGATTTGTGATGGCGATTGTTTTTGTTGTGTGTTTTTGTGTGGTGTGTTGTTGTTGTTTGCGTAATATTGAATATGATGAACAGAAAATATACACAGGGCCACACATTTCTATACAGATTTCAAGTGCATTCGGACACAGCGTGTCGTTTTTTTGGTCGTTGATTTTGATACTTTGTTTTTATATTTCCCGACAACACATACATGAAAGACATGTAATATACTTAATAACATGAAAATTGGCGTCCAGTGGAATTGTAATTGTAATTGGAATTGGAACTGGTTTGACCACATCCATCCATCCACAGAATCCATCATAATTTGTAATATCAATATACTTTGACTTTGACAGCTTTTTGTGTTATAAGCACGTTTGTCCACACGCGTTGAATACTAATTTCGAATCTTCATTGTCGAGATTCCCTTGAGTTTCCTGTGTGTGTGCTTTGTTTTACATTGTTGTGGAATCATCCCCATTGAAATTGAGAGTCAAAACAATATCATATGAAGTTGTGGATAAGAAAACCCGCCACATGCCAGTATCTATAGAAGTCGAGATATTCGAGTTTTCCTTTTGGCCGCTTTGGCCGCTTTGGCGCCGACGGCGTTTCTCGATGATTTTGTAATTAAAAAAATCACAAGAAAGAAATCGTCATATATTTTGTTTGAATTTAACTAAACTTTGTAAATTAATTAAAAATATTTGCAAGTTTTTTACAAATTTCTAACTGTTTGCACAAAACAGCCCGTGTTTTCGTGCATATTAATATGCAAAAAAGTGAAAAGTAGTATTCGACCCGTTATTCCATCCACAACTTCATATATACTCTCATTTGCATTTGCACATTTCACACACACATTATGGGAAATCATGCTGGAATTATGAATTTTTTTTTTCTTGACTCGGAGAGAGAGTCCGAGTGCAATTAAATATGTAAAAATTCCTCTAATGACGATAGTTTAATAAAAACAAAGTGGGGATTTTATAAGGGATGTTGAGAAGGAAAAGTTTGTTTGGATTTTTAGTAAAGACTTTTTTAATTTTTTTGTGGTGTCTGGTAAACATTTTGCTCTGAGAGTTTTAAGCTGTGGAGACCCTTTTTATATGCTGCTTTTGAGCTCTCGTCGACAAAAGGCACACAGCACACGAGAGGAATTTTGAAAGAATTCCCTGCGGAAAACTAATTATTTATATATCGTATTTATCGTATATTTATTAGATGTATAGATTTTAATGAGAATTAAGAATTCTGCAGTCTGTGCTGTATGGGCGGATTTACATTGAAATTGAAATTGACATTGAAATGCCACAGGACAAATCGTGACTGATGGTGAAAAATGCGATTTTATTTCATAATTCAAAGCTGGAATTTCCTTAAAGTATTTCCCACTGTGTTTTGTCAGCGATTTTCGTGATGGTTTCACAATCAAATTGTACAATATATTGGGGAGGACAAAAGGGAAGGGATAATGCGACTGATGTGAACATTGGGGAGGAAACTCGGAGGATTGCCAACTAAATTTGAGTTCAGGTCAAATGTCAACGTCCGTAAATGATGGTTGGTTTGAAGTTTTTACTCCCGCCGTACCATTCTGGAAGATTTCGTTTCCCAAATGTCTCGAGGACCTTTGCATTGAAAAAATAAAACAAGGGAATTTGAATTCAAATCCTTACAAAATGTCAAGTTTTCATCTGTGTGTGTGTGGAAATGCGTGGGAAAAAAATAAACGAGTCGAGAATTCATTGACTCACCGTCTTGATCCATTTTTGCTTGTTGGTCCCATAAACTTGAACTTTCTCAAATGCCCCGCCGTAAACTATAAATCACATAAAGAATTTTTAATTAGTCGTAAATTGAATCCCGTTTAATATGATGCACATCATTTCAGAAACGTTTTATTACGATGTGTGTATGAAAACTTACGGGGTTTGAAAAATCGAATGGCGTTCTCGGCCACGAAATTTGCTGCCAGAACATATATTGAATATCGATATAATTGATATAAAACATCATATTGCATCATATTGAATGAGGCAAATGAAACGAGGCAAATGAAAACCTCATTTAAATTGAAATGGAATTTATAATTTAAAATAAACTTTTGAAGGAATGTAAGTAGACTGTTAAATGTACTTGTGTATTTACCGTTGATGATGAGAACGTGATGGATGTGATTGGCAAGTAAATCCACGTAGTCGCTTGTCATGCGGAGGAGCGAGGAAATTGAAGAAGGAGACGACACTTGCCTCAATGTTAGTCCATCCAAATCCACCAATACAAGTCCTTCAATTTCCCTACTCTGATTCCTCACACTGCCCCAAAACAACACCAACACCAAATGACAATGACAATGACAATACCATATAAGCTGTAATAGAACCCCTGGGGTTGTATTTTCAAATGTTATAGAACCCTAGTAGGGAACGTGAGAATTATGTATGTACGACAATGTATTTGAAATGGGCGCTGGATTTAGTCTCTGCAGACCTGGGGTTCTATAACAGCTTATACGGTAATGGCAAGCAGTTCAAAATCATTGACATCTTTTTGCAATACTATCTACGAAAATTCCCGGGGAAAATTCAGAAACGTTCTGGACATCCTCGATGAGTAAAAAATATGTATATGTACCGTATAAACTGTAATAGAACCCCATGTCTGCAGAGACTAAATCCTGCGCCCATGTCAAATACATTGTCGTACATACATAATTCTCACATATCCCACTGGGGTTTTCTATTATATAAGATTTCCCGTATTTGTTTTAAATGATGTGGGATTCTCTGACCTTTTCTTGATTCGATGAGCAGCTTGCTTTGCATATTTCTCTAGATCAGCCAGAGTCTGGCCGCCAATGTCCACAATTGACCTCAAGTCCATTTTCCCCGCTTCCACCATCCAAATCACTCGATTCTCATCATCTGTACAAATCATTTTAGTTAAACCGTTTCATTTCGGTCAAAAACTGTTGAAAAACTCGTTGATAAACGGAAAATAAGTCGTTGCTTAAAATTAAAATTAACATTAAGATTATATAGTCAATGTTGTCGAAATGCTTAAATGTCAAACAATTTCAATTAAAAATTGAGCAGCTATTATTTTTTAATATCTGTGCGGATAAGTTACCGGCCATATAGTAAGGGAAATTTTTTTGAATGAATTTCGGGGCTTCCCACGTCTCCAAATCATCTTCTGACAGTTCTGGCTCCTCATTAATGCTCTGTCAATCACGTAAAAAGGAAAAAAAAAATTGTAAGCGTCTTCGAAACAATTGATCTTACCTTAATTAATGAATTAATAATTAAAGTAAAAGAGAGATGAAATTTTCAATACAAAAATCAACTGCTCACATTACTAAAGGAATCATTGTACTTGTCCGAATTGTACACCACCAAATGCCCGCCCGTTGTTGTTGTTGTATTCGGATTTATTTCTGCTAGCTTCGGAGTGCTCGCTGTTGTTCTTGCTGTCGTTGACATTTCAATCGACACTGGATCTTCATCCAAGGAGTTCGTGGACAAAGTTGGGATTTGCGAGAGTGACATTGAAATTTGATGGGAAACAATCATCACCATCAGAATAGTTCGACTGGCCTACATTTTTCTAAAAAATATATCGTAAAACAAAAATCCAAAAAATCCTAGTCTTTTTGATGTCAAATGGAATTCTGAATAAAACGACACAGCTTCACAATCACAATATTGCTTCAAATCCACAGAAATCTAACGGAAATTCTGTGATTTGATTGTATAGTATATTGATTTAAAATAGTTTTCTCAACGCACAGAGTTGTGCTCAGTTTGATGGAAATCCAACTGATTTGTGATTGCTGTTGCAATGAAGACAAATTAATATATAGGGCAAGAAAATTCAGACAGCAGTCTTTAAATTAAAAACAAATTCCACAATTTTTCCTCTCTATATTTGTCTGGATTTTTTTGGATGGTTGCTTCTCGTATCGTATATTGCGTGTTGTTTTTTGTTGTGTGGAATTATACTATATAGCTGAAACTGAAATGGAGATGATGAACAATCCATCGGCGGGACTCTCATTTGCATAAATGTGGTGTGTGTGCATAAAAGGAAATCATGCTGGATTATTTATTTTCTCAACTCATCCATCACGCACGAGTCCGCGAGAATGTGTGGAATAAATGTCTAAAGTTTCCTCGTTCGTCTACCAAAATTGTAGACGAACAATTTATCAAATTTTGAGAATGTCTTTGTCGTCAGCAATTACGGCATCAATTGGTATTGTATATAAATGAAGAGAGAGAGAGAGAGAGAAAGAAAAGTTCGTATTTTTTTAACAAAGCCTTTTTTTCATATATATACGGATCCGCACTTTGGAGTTTGAGAAAGTCTGAGAATTTTCCTACACATATCGTATATTTTGGCTTCATCAGTACATTTTCTTTGTACATATGTATTTTCATTTTCCCCATTGTAACATTTCACTGTTCAATATAAACCGTGTCAAAATTTGTGTACAATCATAAAATCCAAAGCGGAGAATCCACCCAGAATTCAAAGAAAACGCCGCACCGAAAGAATTTTAATTACGAGTTCAAATATATATATATATATATATATATACATTTTGTTTTTAATTAAGTCTCGGCAGTGGCGGCGGAATGGGGTGAGATGGGTCCACCCAGTTTCAAACCCGGGTGGACAAAATGTCTCACCCTCAAATTCAGGACCTGAAGCGGAAATGACAAGAAAATGACCCTAAAATATTTCGTGAACAGCGATATAAAAACAAAAGTTGAGCACCTCGCTTCGCTTGCCTATTTCATTTCATTCATCTACATTATAGGGACCATCCAGTAATGAGCTCATCAGTTGGAGGGGGAGGGGGGAGGGGTAGGCTCTGGATATTATTATTATTATCTAGAATGAACTGTGACCGAAATATTTAAATGCACAAAATCTGTTCAAATGTTGGTTGTAAGAATAAAGCGTTATGTAATTACAATCGCGGGAAGAGGCCATTTCATTTCATTTTAAACAATTTCTGAATTAGAAACGTCTTCAACGTGAAAGGACGTGACAAACTTTAGCGGAGAAAAGGGCCCCAGTCAAGTCAGATTTTGATAAAATTTGGTAATGGAGACGACTTTTGAGTCTCCATTTGACCTGAAACAGTCAAAAGTATAGCCGGATGGAAATTGAGCTGAGATGCCATGGAAAAAACGGTGTGGTTCCATTTCAAATCCTTCCTCGTCAGCCTCAGTTTTTTCCCATTTGGAGGAAATTAAAAAGTTAATCCAAAAATATTTTGAATATGCAGGATTTCATAGAAAATAGCAAACTTGAGTTGCTTTCATTCGTACAATATAAATGAAAACGATGAAGTTCATCTTATTTCCAAGTATACAGTCTTAATCAGCCAGCGGACCACAATTCAAAAATATTTGGCTATATATTCTTGGAAAACTCGAGGGATGTCCAGTTTAATCGTATTTGGATGCAACTGATTTTCAGGTTGTGAACCAATATTTGGATTCCATATCTGGTACAGAAAAGATTCTTAAAATATATGAAATCACGTAAGTTAGAATATACATCAACCTTAACATTTAAATGAGCCATGTGTACTTCTTTATAG
>JAIUND010002444.1:0-22338 GCA_034699125.1 Gisinianus flammeolus
TAAAAATTACTTTTGGTGACTACTTTCATATAAGGAAGACAAGTAGTTAGTTTTCATCCTTCTAAAAAATAGTTCGGCAAAACCCTTTTCGTTAGTCATGGATCTGCTCTTTTAAGAGCCTTTTTATACGCCAAAAAAAGAATTGTACTTTGTACTTACTTTTTTAGAGTGTGCCATTAATGCAATTTGATAATTTCACAAAAGTTCTAGTTTAATTTAATTGTACATAATATAAATTACTAGACTTTGACAATTGTTTTAAGGTGATAATGGGATTATTCTGCAAATATGGATATTGAAGTTATCGACGAACAAGAAGTGTTGGGTTTAGAAGGATATGAAAATGCAGAAGAACTTGTTGACAACCAAAAAGCTGTTGGGCACCAGCACGACGAAGTACACGAACGTGGAGATGAAGATTTATTGGAAATGGAATATGAAGAAGATGGTGAAGAATATGAAATATACACCTATGAAGATCACGTTGAGACAGTTGAAATTGAAACGACAACAGGATGTGGATCAGGAGAGACGACAGCAGATGCGAATTTAAAAGGGAGTCACTCGATTGTTAAGATTGAGAAAGGTGACAAGTCTAATATTTCTCAAGCACTACGAAATTCTGTGTTTTTATTTGAAGAAGATTCGGCTCCATTGGAGATTGAAGACGATCCATCTTCCATTACTCGTGACGAAGTCTCTGAAGTATTTGAGACGATTTTAGGTTACGAACAAGAGGAAGAAGACGAGGAGGAAAAAGAAGAGTCATCTTATTTTGACCCATCAGTACTATTACACGGAAGAAATCGACCACGAAATTTACATGCCCCACCTGCTGTACTAGGTTAGTCTGTATACATATTTTAATTATTAATTACGGTCCGTAATTTACGGACGTATACTAAACTTGTATATATTATTTTAATTTTAGCAATTCCATAAATTATTTATAATAAATACCATGATTTTATGATGATTTCATGTACTTTTTAAATCATCTCTGTACATAGAAACGACACCAGTGAGTAAGATACCATTTAGTGCTCGCGATGCTCTACAATGTTTAGAAGAGCAAATTGAGCGGATGAAGCAGTTGAAATCCTACGAGGAAATTGGAACTAAAGTTGATCGGGAAAAAGCTGATTTGGAATTGTCGAAATGGAAGTGTGAAAATCCAACAATTGCCTCATCTCTGTCCAAACAATTATCCCTTGAAATTTTTACTAATGCACTAGTCCAGTATAGAATTTCAAATTTAAGTCCATCTTCAGTTTTGAATACACAAGTTATTCCAATGAAAGAAATTTATTCCAAATTGATATCTCATCCGAAATTTGAACAATATTTAACATCCCAAAAACCCGAGTCGATAAAAAAGACATTAAAACGTAAGTATTTACGGTGAGCATTAAATATGTAAAAATGAAATTCCATATGATAAGGATCCTATATGAATTGTACTGAAAGCTCATTTTACGTAATAAGTACTTTTTTCTGTTTAGTTTGTTTCTCCAGTGCTAGCAACGTTGTAAAAAGATTTGAGACGTCTCACAAATCTACAATAAAGGTTCTTGAAAATTTAGAACATGTCACTCAAGAATTGATCGACAAGAAAGGAAATGAAAGTCTAGTAAGGGATTCGTTGGTTTTTTCCTTTTATATATCTTATCCATGAATTGAATTGTATGCGTAAAATACTTTATTTACTTAACAGGAATTGGTAACAAAATTTGGGCCATCGGATACTAAAACAAAATTTGAAGATTCGATAGCTGGGAAAAAGGATTTTAATTGGTGTTTAGCTGCTCCATACCATAAAAATGACAGTGGTTCGAGAGCACCAAAATGGGCATTTGGAAATTCATTGCCATTTACATATGAAGATCTCCGGCAGGCAGCATGTAAGTCAAAAATTGCTTTTCTTTTTTTAATTTTGTAAACTCTTTAGTTATTTGCACATAAAATTCAAAGCTCAAGTTCTTCGTATAATCTGTTTTTTAATAGGGCGTGCCTACGAACTAGAAAATCTGAAAGGAGCTGTTTTAGAAACAGCCGTTCAAGCAAAAGTCTCACGTATGCAGCAGCGTTATAATCAACTCTTAATGAAATTTCACACTACTCAAGAAATTCATGACAGTGATCAACTTTCAAAATCGAAATACCAGTTTGACGATTCAACTGAATCATGTATTAAAACATACTCTGTTATTCGTCTGAGTGAAGAATGTCAACAAAACTTGCCTCCTGGTACTGAAGTACGACTAGTTTATACTGCTGCAAAATTACATCGGTGGAGAAATGAATGGATTGCTCATTTCAAAAATATTAAAATTGAAGATATTGCAGCAGCAGATTCTGACTTTTTTCCCATAAACTGGATGAGGGTAGCTGGGAAAATGGTAATAGGTTATTTTTTATATAATTTCATATACCAACAGTGTTTGTGAGAACGAGTATATAGTAATAAAACAAAACGGAAATTCAGGAAATTGTATTGTAATTTTCTTTATATCTTGTAGGGGAAATTTGACAACTTTACAAAGCGTAGTCCCGATGAATGCAGTCGAACTTGGTATAGACTCTTAAAACCTATTATAGTTAACAAATATGAATGGACACTACTCCAAATTAAGCGTTTAAAGGTAATCTACAATTTAAAAAGTACCATGAAATTCATTTCCATAAAACATTATTGAATACAAACATTTGCTTATACAAATTTTTATCTTTGGTTGTTTGTGTAAAAATTTTAGGAGTCAGTTAAAAAGTATAGAGACAGAAATTGGGATAGCGTGGCCAAAGATTTAGGATCGACCTTTAGCAGTTTCCAATGCTTTTACACTTACGAACGGTTGAAAGAGCCATCGGCAAATCACCAAGTCAAAACTTTATTAAGAATGAAAGAGCTAGGATTAGGAAGTAGTGGCTTCTCGAAGATTGTCAAATTGAGTAGAGAGTTGACACCTCATGTATCAAGAGAATATTATGCCCGTTTGGCTGCGAATATTGGTTGTGTTATAACGGATATACCAAATTGCCCAACACAACAACTTGCTGAACATTACAACCGATTTACAAGACCACAGTTGGTGAAAGGAGAATTTCAAGTAGTTGAAGACATGATTTTATTAGTTTGTATGGTTAAAATGAGAGAGCATTTAAAGCAAACAAAAACTTTTACACCTCTAAGAAATTACCTACCTTGGCGTTTTACAAATAGTTGGACTGTTCGAACTGATGTTATCTTTAATCCTTGGAAGACGGCATGGACTCGGTAAATGGGTTATTCGAAAACAATATTAAATAGTTATTTATTTTCAAGCCAGTCCTACAAAGTCTCATGGCATATGTTTATTATAATTGTTCTTGTACTTTTAGGGAGGAAGATATACAACTACTTGAGATTGTAGATTCACATACTAAACCTGATTGGAAGTATTTTTCTTCCAAATTTGATGTTACAAAGAACCGGAAGAATACAAGAAGTCGTTATATACTTCTCAAGGAAAAATTACAAATTCAGTCTTTTGATGAGGTAAGTTTGTAGATTTGTTTGCATAGTATTTACCAAAACTTTTTTTCATGAGAGAGAAGTATTAATGGAATTTTCTTATATTTAAATCCACGCAGTTTCGGGAAGAGTACGAAAAGAGTTCACCGCAAATTAAATGTTCACAAAGACTTGAAAATCTACTTGCTCAACTAAAAGGTGTTTTAAATTTTCCAAAAACCCGTGTCCCAAATGCAGAAACACTTCAACATCCGTCCGAGTCAGATTTATGGAACTACTTGTCATCATTTGATAACAAGTATATAGAAAAAACCATTTCAGATTTAGAATCCTATCTTGCGTGTCAAACTGCAAACTGTGCAGAGGCAATTGAGGATCAAGAACCACCACCCAAGAAACATAAAACTTTTGATAGAAGTGAGTTGCTTGATGCATAATTGTAACAAAAAACAGAGAGTTTAAGTTGTCTTTGTTGTCTGTTAGTGACTGCCTGTCTGTTATCAAGGACTTTACACTTTATATATTGTTATTGGTTTTCAGGGCGACTTGTACGAGGTGATCCAGAGAGCACAGCTTCAGCTATTCATTTAAGAAAATTAACTTTAATAACCCCGGAAGAAGCGGACCCTGTTACTCCTTTTGAAGCCAAAGTATACAATTTTTTTGACAATTTTAAATCGAGGGTTGTAAAAAGTACAACAGAGCACAAGTTTATTCCAACAGCAGATGATTTAATGGTCATGGCTGAAATACATCGTATCATTCGGCATCCGTCGGAAGCCATTCATGAAGGACTCGATCAAGTAAGAAAATATACAAATCATTATACACTTATAAAAATGTTAACATTTTTTCTTATTGTAGTTTCTTATTTTTATTAATTGTTTTTATTTTGCAGGCCAATTCTGGAGTGGCAAGAGAGTCTGATAATATTCCCCTGGATGAAGACGGTTACCCCATGCTGTCAGAGTAAGTGAATGGCTCATGTTTTTTGTTTGTCTTTATTGTTTTAATAATAATTTCAATTATTCTTGTATGTCTTTCATGATTTCTAGTGTGTCTGTTCCATTATCGTCTTCGAGTCGGAAGAAAACAAAACTTGATTTGAAAAGAGAAAGAAGAGAAAGGATGACGAAAACTAATCAGCTGTTAGCAGCGAGGAAAGTAGGAAATGCACGAGCGAGCTCATCAAAGGAGGATTTGGAAGAAAGCATTTGAAAATAATAAATAGCTTACCATTTTATAACAGAATGCAAATTATATCCTACACTTACCAGTACAAGTGCAAATTTAAACTTGACGAATTTTTCAAGTTGAATAAAGATGTGTATAGGCTAGATCATGATAATCCAATACATGTTAAGTGTACATTCTTCCAAGTACTGTTAATAATTAATACTTAAAATAAGTAATTTATTTTTTAATATTCATTCCCTTGTTTTGGGGTATATTGTACTTATATTTTGTTGTTAAAGACATATTTAACTTTCTTACTTGTAAGTTCTAAGTTACAACATAAGGGTGATATGGGGAGAGAAGTACACGAGAATGAATAAATACATACCGAGAAAAACTTGCTTTTACGGCACTTCATTTCAAATATTAATGGCATAAAATGGAAGATAATATTTCGTCGAAATTTCATACTAAAAGTCCGACTACAAAATCGGAAAATACTACCCATGAGAGACAAAATAGACAAAACTATCCGAATAAAAAAGAAGATAAAAGTTCTCCGAAAAACTTCCATCTCAAAAAACGCCCACCCATTAAGACTTTCAGACGGCCTAACGATGTTTACATAAGTGAAAATTCGAACTTTCAAGTAAACTTCATTTTTTTTTCATTCAAATTTTGAATTTCAAAATCAGTTAGCTTTAATCAGTATATTATCAATGAGTATTATAGTTATTGGATTGGCAATGAATTAACAGCATCATACTATATTCATTGAATTGTTAATAAAAACAATAAATCTTTTATCTTTACGACATTATAGAGTCAATATGTCAAATGTCAAAAACTTCTGGATGGTGAATTCAAAATTATATATTTACATGGACTTGGGGATGCCATTCCGAAAGCACTGAATCTGTGTGCCCAACTTAAATCATTTTATCAAGGGTCACTGGACTACTCTGTTACCACTTCTACTGTCAAGCTAGTTGATGACCTTGTTCCCACGGATGACGTTACGTTTCCGTCGTCACAAAATTGTCGTACCAAATCAGCTGTTGACATCAAAATATTCCGGACTATTGACTTACCATAAATATTAATAACAATGTTCTTCACATTAGATGAGATAGGGAAATGGTTAGGTGTAACTGCCTATGAGATTTGGGTTTGGGTGGTCTCGCTAGGCATATTCACAATTTTTTTGTCATTAAAATGTGACACGGATGCAGATATTTCATGGTCAGTCGTATTCGCCCCATTGTTTATAGGAGATGCACTAAATGCTTACTTTGTTGCAACCGTTTTTTTAAGAATGTACTTGGAAAAGAAAGGAAGACAAGCCACGTTCCGAAGTTTATGGAGTTTTACACAATTATTCCTAATTTTTCTATTCGAACTTTTTCTTTGTGTCAAATTAAATGAGCCACAGTCTTTTGAGTATTCTGAAGTCATGGCTCCATTATTTATTTTGTCCCAACTAATTATGATACGCGCTTGTCAGCTTCATTAAAATTCTTCAACTTGATTGTAATATTTATATGTATCTATATAGTATAAGTATATATACTTATTTATGAAATGTTTAATTTATTTGTGTACGATATGACTTTTGTAAATTCAATTAAGAAAAGTACACAAGGAGATAGATATTAATAAAACATATTGTACAACAGTAAAACTTTATTTAGAAAGCAAACCATTATTAGCATAGCACATTTATTTTTAATGATAGCAATAATATTATTGTATTTTTGTAATACAAATTTTATATAATTATAATATAGTAGTAATATAACAATGTTACATGTGTTGATCTTAAAAAATCTCTAAAGCTATAGAAAAATCCGTTTTGAAAATCGCAACAAAACATTTTTTTTATTTTTATATATATATATATATCAAATAATAATAATGATGGCAAACATGCAATTCGACAATTTACTCTAGTTGTTTTTCTTTTTTACATTTATTGATACCATTTATTTGGCACAGTCGAAAATGCATGAAAACACTTGGTGAATTTTCGACTTTCACGTCCTTTCAAACTCGCAAATAGTTTTCTTGGTCGGTCAGGTTGTTTTGCTCGTAAATGTTGAATGTAGACTTGAGCAGATTTGTAAGCTAATTTCACTTCAACTTCAGATGATTTTGAACCGAGCCAAAGAAATACTTGCTCTCCGTTGTCTAAAATCATGATATCATCGTCTGCTAGATCATCTTGACAAAAGTCTGAACATTTTTCCGAAATCTTAAAAAAAAACATATTTCATGATTAATTTTTTTTTTGAGTTTTTGGCCAGTTATGTATAGTTTGAAGCGTGTGAGTGAAAAATATCAAGATAGATTGGAAGTAGCATTTTTATATTATTGCATGAAATTTCTAAGTACGCCACATATTGGCAATGTTGAAGGGACAGAAACGATGAGTTGGAGAGGAAAAGACCGGTCCGGACGTGAAAAAATCAGTTTCATTCCGTCCGCCGGAGATTTAAGCCTTAACTGTTAAGGTCTTGAGTAACAAGAAGTATAATTTAATAATTTTAATATATTAAAAATAAGAAAAATTCCACAAATATTTTACTTACGATAAAGTAACCTTTTTCATTTGAACAACGGAATAATCGCGTAAAATTCATAAATTCGGCATCCTTTTCGTATGGCTTTTTACCAGCCAAACCAACCCAAAAGAAATTTTCTGGTTCTTCTTCTTCATTTAAAATTTGAAGGCTAAACTTTTCCTGTAATGGAATTAAAAAAATACCAGTCAAATAAAGTTCTTGACTTGCATATTGTACTGAATATATATTTACTTTAGTTTTATTTAACCAACCGGGTTAAAATACGTTGTAGCAATTTCCTCTGCTAGCCTTGATTCATCTTCACGAGACTTACTGCCGATCCAGACGTAAACTATTCCATTGCTATCCTCCTTGTCGAATGCGACTTTCAAAATGTAACTATACAAAGAATGGATTTCAAAGTCAGAGAAAAAAATACAGCAGGGCTTAGATTATTAGTGTAATGCATGACAATATTTTTCATATTTGACAAAATCGGCTGGTGCTCACCAAAAATTTGAATTTAGTAATGCAGCATCTGCAGGGATTTGAATACAGCGTGTACATAATGAAGAAAATCCATTTGATCGTAAATGATAAAACTCAATATCATTAGGACTGCTCCCTCGCTTCCCCGTTTTCATCAACATTTTTCGTTTGAAATGGGACAGGAATTTAAAGGATTCTTGTTGTTGATGCGTTCGTACAACTTCCAATTTGTCACCGAAAAGGGATTCAAATTTCTTTTGCAGGCTGCATAAATGGTGAACCAAAACACAAGCAAGTATTGTCATTTCAAATTGGGTTTAAAAAGAATATGCCGTGTTTTTAAACCATTCACTTGAAAATAAAGAAAGTCTCTCTGACCTAAAAATAACCTAACCTGAATGTAAACGTTAGCCATCCCATGTTACCAGCATCTCGTCCTTGCCAAAAGTAAACTACGCACTGGAAATCTTCTTCCACAGATTCTTCATCCTCAACTTCTCCTTCTGGACTATCAACCGGAATCCAATAACGGCAAAGGAAAACGTAACAATCTTGCGTATAAAATGTTCCAAGTTCATTTTCGGGGAGTCGGACAAATTTCTTTCCCTCGAGAACAAATGATTCCATGGCTTCCAAATCTTCATTCCATTCTTCCATTAATTGAGTGGCCTTTACAAGAATTTCAAATTATTATTACAAGTTGATAACTTGAAGTTATCATCAAAGTTTGTACATGTTTTCTATTCTTGTAAAAAACGCATACTTCTGATTCAGCCACTGAGGGTTGGCGTGGAGCAAATAAGGCAGACAAGTCTGCTCTAGTCTCTTGCTTCTCCGCCCATTTACTCAAATCAGCTCCTGTTCTTTGAACTGACTCTGCGGTTCTTGTAAAATCAACGGCAATTACGTCATCCCATGTTGAAAATTTGGATTTAAATACCTATTTCATGAAGCAAAAAGAATGGAAAAAGTAACTAAAGTTTCAGAAGACATCTTAAAAAAACGATTTTTGTATTTTGCATTAAGTACTTGATTCTCAGATCCTTCCTGAACACGTGTCACTAGAGAGTATCCATCGGGTCTCTCAATCATTTGGAAGAGTTCTTGTGATAGCTTCAGAGAAGCTGCACGAACGAGCCGAGTCGATTTTTTCCCAATCCTTTAAACATCAAGATATTGTATAAAAAATATACATAGTATAGTCCAAACGTAAAAAAAAATGTTTTTATTTATTATTGAGTATGTTATATAACATACATATAACATATGTAGTAACTCACCAAACAAATACATCGGATAGACAATCGAGAATGTAGACATTTTTGGTGTTGAGCAAGGAAGGCGTTAACTTATTGTGCGGTATTTCCACTTGCGGAAGCTCAAGATATCCCATTCCTAATCCTACTTGGTACAATCGCGGTGTCACTGGCTCAAAATCGTCCGGAACATGTTCCTGTGAAGAATCATTTTTATTTTGTATGAGAAAATTTCATGAATTTTTAAAATTATTAAAAAAAAAATGAGCACAAAAAGGAGTATTCGCAATACTCATGACGCTTTAGCAAGTCCGAAGGTCAGAATTTTGAGGCGAAAGGATTACTGTTATAATCGTTTTCTTCCCTGGCTCTCTTCTTTTCCATTTACTATTTATATTGCGGGTTCTTTTGCTTCTCCCTTACACTTAAGCTTAGGTTACCCTACGAGTTTGATGATATGATGAGATAATGGTGAGAAATAAAGGAGGAAGTGACTGTAGTTTCTCAGTCACTTGTATACTTAATTCGGTCCCAATTAATAAGCGATGCTGTTGGTCGCTGGAAGCGACGGGCTGTATTTTCTTGTATTACTTATAATACAGTAAAAAATGTGTATTGGGTCGGAGAGAATTATGTGAGTTGTTATATCGTTGCTGTCTAAGGCAATTCTATCTTAACTATAGAATCACCTTTTCCAATTTATCTCTGACTGTGACGACTGTTTTGTCGGGAAAGAATTTGGGCCTGAAAAATGCATCTTGTCCTTAATTATTACTCACTTTGAGGAAATTAAATTAATATTAAATTTTTGTTGTTTCCCAGGATAAAATTGTGTGATTTCATTGACGAGAGCAATTTTAGAAACTTTCCAGAAATGACTTTTTAAAAAAATTATTTTGAATTAGTTGACCAAAAGTAAAATATCGTACACTGTCCTGTACCTTTTGCTCTTTTGTCCTGTAAACGTTTTGTTGGCAAAATTTAAACTCGTAAATATAAAATTAAACTTAGTTAGTTAAGTTAAACTAAGAATATGAATTAGGACGAAGTAACAAATTTTAGTGCTACAACCCCCGGCCTATAAATTACTGTAATTGTTTTATTACTCTGTGTTATCGTAGGCAATTTTTTTGCAACTTCCTTCAGTGAAAATTCTGAGTTACCATTAATTCATCACAAAATGAATGCAGCATATACACACTCGTGTAGTATCCCCCCATCAAGATTTGACGATCTGTGCTGTAAAGCTCCAAAAACATTTATCGACAAATTCTGTGATGAACAAAAATTATGGAGAGCAGTAAATTGTCCAGTAAAGTGTAAACTCAACTGTTGCCCAAAAAAAGATCCTTGGGATGTGTGTAGTAAATACTTTGGATTCCCGAATTACGAATGCATGGATACACAAAACTTCCAAGAAAATAACAATACTATGGCTGCTCTCACAAACTATGGGCGTAAAACGTGCATATCCAAAAATTGTCAAGGGCCTTACTACAGTATGAAAGGACCCGTATATCATCCACCAGGAATGCAATGTAGAGATTACTCACTCTACATCCCCACTGAAAGGATTTTGAAGCATTGTAAATGTAAAGGAAATCATTCTTGTCTGAGAACGAAACCAAAATTTAAACCAAATCCATTTTTTCAAAAAGTTTGTTGCTGTCCACAAGGAGACGGTTCTTTTAGATGTTGTGACTGTGGATGTTCATATCGACCATGCAATCAATGCCCATATCAATGTCCATATCCATGTGATGTACAATGTGCCCCTTGTCCAGATAATCAGGACGATCATAATAATAGCTGTAATCAATTTCCACAAGGTGATTGTGGTAATCAAGGGAATTTCGGAGAAAGTGGAAGAATATCTTCACCAAACATCTGTGATGAAAATAATCAAAATAGTCCTCAATATAATAGTCAATCAGTTGGAGGAGGACAATCCCAACCATTTTTGTTTGATGGGAAAGTCGATGAGAATGGGAGGAACCGTGTTGAAGGAGTATTTAGACCGAATCATGGTCCAGACTGTAACTGTCCACAATGTAGTCGACAAGAGGATCCTGTGATGAGTGGAAATCATTATCCTGATTGCAAATGTGAACTTTGTCAAAAACGACGTAATGGAAACTATATCTGTCCCAAAATCACTGACAGAAAAGGCGAAAGGTGTAAAAAGCTGTGGTTCGGCAATCAAAAAAGTATATTATTTTATAACACAGACATTTCAACGCTACTTCAAAGCATATACATACATCTTAATCATCTTAAATATTGACACTACTATTTACTCGTGTACTAAATTTTCTTAAATACAACTGTGTAGGTCCCGATTGTGAAAAACCACCTTTGTCAACTACATTAGCTAATCTTTTAAGCAGCATACCAGGTGAGCATTATTACTATTACAATTAAGAATACATATAGTTTATTGAATGATACATAGTCCTATATAAGATATATGTAGGACCACTTGGTGTCGTAAGTCCTGACTTAATTATTTAAATACCTTACAAAATTAGATTGAAATTTTTTTTTGTTTTGATTGTTGGGGAACTCATTCAGAATGAGTTTCGGACTAGTTTAAGCCCAAAATGACTGTACTGTCAAAACTGGAAAGAGTGGGGGACGTCAAAGTCCGACTCCAAAAACTTCTCACACTTTTACCCTAGATATATTTTTAGTAAAATAAATCTCTTTTTGGAATGCATGTGATTTTAGGAGACGGCACACCTATGGAATGTACAGGAGAGGAAAACTGTCCTTGTCCAAAATGTTGTAAGCAGCGGGCGTATTCCAAAATAAAACCTCATCATTGGTATTCCAATGGCTTAGAGAATCCAGACATGAAATTTAAACGACCTCCCAGACTCATTGGAGATGAAAATAATAATATCACAGATACAGATAGTAAAAATGCGACAAATGTTAAATTCTCTAATGACTCTTCAAGTGACAAAGATAGGAATAATAATCCGCAGGTGTCTCAAGCTCAAATTAAAAGAAATTCACAAGGACAAGAAGTAGAACAAGAGGATGGTGGTGATGGTGAAGCGAATTCATTCGACGGACCATGTCAACCAGAAAATCCATGCAGAAAATCATTTGGTCTTGGAGTTCGTCCAGATTGTTGCAATAATGGTTCAAACAGATGTAACAAGAACTGTTGTTGCAATTGCCACATGCATGCTCCTGAGGATTGGGTTTGTTGGGATCCATGTGCTTTCCAGACAGTGTGCAACAACAACAATAATTACTGTGCTCCATGCGGACCATGTAATGACGATTCATCTCCTCTATTTCAAAATGCATGTATGGGTAGGATAAAGCGTATGAAGAAAGGGAATAACAACTACTTTTGTCCAAAGGGTGGTAATGATGGTGACAATGACTGCCCTCCAGTCCCTGACGACGACCCAAGATGGCCAGAACCAAATGACTACAATACAACAACCTACAGACAATGTTTCAAACGGTGTAAACCAAAGCCCCGTTATACAAAATCTAGAACCGAAAGATTCAATTACGATCCTATGAAAACTGAGCAGAAGGATATAGAAAATAATAGTGAGGACAATAACTGCTTAGATTCTTCAGACTACCCAGCTGATGATGATGGCTGGTGTTGTGGTAGACCAAGATATAGACGAGGACGGAAATTTGATGAAGATTGTCAAAATCATCTACTTGATACTAATAACACGTTTCGTATTTTTACTGAATTAGACAAGAGAATAGCAAAGTGTAAAAGATGTCAACAAAATTGTCCAACGAGAATGTGCCATGATAGACAATGTCGAATGCCGTATAGCTATGAAGTTCGTGAGACTGCTGCCCGTAGAAGAAGCTGCGATGCTGAACAATGTGGCAAAAATTGTAGTATGTTAGATAGATACTGTAACAGCTGTCAAAACTAAATTAATTATAACTAATTATACTTCTTGTTATTAGGTAGTTCATGTATTCAAAATAATTTAACGAATCCTTTTCTACGTTTCGAATTTGTAGTTGAGATTATCAGATTGTCAATTTTTTTTTGTCTACAAACTAATATAGTTATGTAGAAATATACATACCATGTTTAAACAAACAAACTAATGACGAGTCGACAAATCAAAGAATAAAATACAATGTAAGAAGTATTCACGACATTTCTTACTTAACCACTCGGATAAACATCCTGTTCTCTCTCTCTTGATTTACCCACACACAGAATACCTTTCCTTCCCATTCAAATGTTAAAATATTTAAAATATTACTTACAAGTATCGGCCCATCTGGCTTATGACCCGTAGAATTTTCTGGATCTGGATCAAAAGCTTTCCAAAACTCAGCAACTTCTTGTCCTTCAGTAAAAACGAAAATTTCTCCCATATTCTTTCGTTCTTCTTTGTTCATTTTCTCAGCCATTAAACTGTAAATCAAGTTGGATAAAGTAAAATGTCATATTGATGGTGATGAGTATTTGCATACTATTATGAAATTCATAGCAATATAATTCACAAGCAATTTCAACGTGTGTATCATATTTTAAACTTACCGAGCTTTTGGTCTCAGTGTGTTTTTTGATTTCTTTCCAAACCATACATAAAGTTTAAGTCCATCATCCAAAACAAAAACAAATCGAGGATCAAGGGATTCATAAGCAAGAGGAACTGGCTCTAATTGTATGCTAGAACCTTTACCATGAACACGGTAGAGTCGAGTCATGTACTCCTATAAAATATTAGATTTACATTACATAGGTATTTCATTTGAAGTACGCTATGTGTAGTCTTTCGTGCATGTAGCCATAGTTAAAAGGAAACTATATGAGTCATATAATATGACAAACTTACAACTTCATCGACGGTAAAGAATCCACTTGCAGTTCTCCCTCCTTCAATGTAAGCAAGTCCGGCATCAAATAAGGCAAGAAATTCTTCAGATTCGTCTGCCTGTTCTTCTCTCACAGTTCTACATTGAGCTCCAAGACAATTTCGTAAATTGACAGCGTGTATGGCAGCGCACGCTCGTTTATCCAACTGTGCAATACAATATATATACAACATGTCATAGTAATGAATACTTGCCATATTAAAATAAAATTATAAAAACACTTTGTATTGCAATAAATTTGAATAAATCTCACAGTGGCTTTAAGACCAATCCAAAAATAAATTCTCCAGTCTAATGATTGGTTTGTGTCCAAAAATGTTTGTAGCACAATATAACAATCTCCTTCATAGAATTTTCCATGAGCTGCTTCTTCAATTTGATTGGGAAGGAAATTTTCAATTTCCCAAATCGCTATTCCAGGAATCTGACCGACATCTTCATCGAAAAATTCGGAATAATCTAATGGGGGTTTCTCCAATGCTTCATCCCACCTATTTTACCATAAAATAATTTATTGAGTTAGAAACTTTAAATATCTATGCAGGGATCACGTTTTAAAACATTTTGCTTGCTTTGAAAGTTACCAATCAATCGTGGGCAAGACACCCTCTCAACATTGTTTTGAAGACTAGGTAAATTGCCAAAACATAATTTACCGTTTAGGTTTCAGAGGTTCCGCCTGTTTCATATCGTTGAAATTTTTGTTGTCTTTATCCTTTGCAATATCCTTCATTCCCTTCAATATTTTAGCCTGTGCTGTATCTGCCTCAGCTGCATCTACTCGTCGACGTAAACGAAGCTTTCGCGCTATTGGATCTTTGCTCGGTGCTAACATATTATTAAAATTAATTCAAAATAAATCCTTGAAAATATAACATTAAAATGACTCTCACTGATTAGTATATATTTTACCTGGTACGGGTGCTGGTGGGATTATAGCTCCTGCAAGTCGAAGTTGATTTTGAAGAGAAAAATCAATATTATAAAAACAGACGTCTCTGCCAGAAATCACGGACTCGGTTGGTTTTGGTGGCATTACTAATTCCGGATTGTCTTTCAATTCTAATACTTCTAAATCAGTTAAAAGGTGAATGGCATCCGGTACTGGGGAAAACAAAAAACAGGTGTGATAAATTTGTTGGTGGTACACTGTTATTTTACGCCATGTCGATGTTTCTGGACGGATTGTATGCTTTGACATGGTCATGAGTTAAAGTATTCACGCGAGTTTAGTGTCGTTGGCAGAGCGAGTTGGACTTGCCGAGACAGAAAAATTGCTGTTATGAATTGAAACACTCATCCTTTCACTTTAGTTTCAATTCGTTCTCCGACATGAGCGGAGCTCCCGCAAAACGTTTTAGTGTCGTTTTTAGAAAAATAATATTTTATTGTGACGATGGATTCTAATACGAAAGGAAAGGGTGGTTCGTCATCATCAAGTAAATTGGCTACGAAAGAGAAAGACAAAAAGTCATTAGGTGAGAAGATTAAGAAAAATATTAAATTAGAGACGAAACTGACAAAGGAAATTGAGAAAAAAACCACAGAACTCGAAAAGGTTAACGAAGAAGGAAAAGGTTTGAAGCTGAAGTACAAACAGGTAATAATAATAATATATTTTAGATGGTCCATTTATTTATTATTATATTCATGAATTAACGTGATAAGTTTAAATTATAACTGTTTATTCCTATTTTATTTTATTTTTAGCTGTATAAAGAGGATTACGTTGCTGAAGACGAAGTAGAAGAGGACACAGAGGAGATTTTGAAATGGTCTTGTTTCTCGGCGAAGTGTGACGTACAAGTAAAAGTAAGTAGTCGAGTGAAAAGCACATGATTTTTGGCAATAATTATTCAATGTTCCCAAGTTATGGGTACAATTGCTTATCGACATTTTAAATTTATATAGGAAAATCCACCGGGGACTAAGGCATGTCGAGTTTGTCGGGCTCCTCTTGGTACAAAACAACACCTGTTATACCTGTGTGAATACTGCACTACGCTTCAATATAGATTGGCACCGACTGATAAAGTGTATTGTTCCGGCCCTCTACTGCTACTCGATGAATGTCCAATTGACTATCGTTATATTCTTTGTGTAAAATGTCGAGCATCAGCGATCAAGAAATTTGACCAAGAACAGAAGCAAAAGGGACCAGGCTACAAAGAAGCGTACCCACATAATAATCTGATGGAATCTACGAAAGTGGATGCTGTTCAACAGGGTGGACAATCATACCTCATGGAATTGAGACAAGTTAAAGAACACTGGGTATGTATACATTGTTATTACTATAAATATATACATACTTTATATTTAAAATATAAAATCCGTGAATTATATCAAACTATATTTTTGAATTATTCCTTCTTTCATTTTGTAATTTTTAGTTCGATCAATCAGATTGTAATGATACCGGAGCTATTTGGGTCCGAATCATGGATATGAGCAAGAAAGACGAACGAAAATTCCTTAGTTTTCTACTTCGTGTCAAAATTAATGACCCCAGATTAACGAGTGTCCCCGGAATTGACACCATTCTCAGACAGGATTGTGCATTTGTAGACAGACAAGGAGTTTTAGTTTTCATTGATCAAAAACTGATCCCGTGGTCACCTCCATATTGGGATTATGCACCTATTTGTTTTTATTCCTCAATTGTAAGTCGGACTCTTACTTACAGTATAAACACTTTATATTAGAAAATAAAAAACGCACTTTTTTAGATACATTCAAGTTTTAAATGTTTGCCAATATTTTGTTTTTTTTTTTACAGGTCGTTGACTATTTGGTAAATCCCCTGCTGAATTCGAATTCTCAGCAAGCCATTCCGAATTCGAGTTACAACGCTGAAGTGAATCCACAATTCCTGACACTTGAGGGAATCGATTTTTGTTTCGAAAAACGTGGAGTTATGCAATGTCCATGGAATCCAGCTGAATTGTCTGAACAAGAATTGAAAGTTTTAATAGCTAGTTTAGAATCCCCTGAACCATGCTCAGTTCCAAGAGGAACACAAGACAAGGGAGCGTCAACTTCAGTGCGACTCACTGCGAAAGTAGAATTCGGTTGTGTCTATATCTACATTTTCGAGACCGGAAAAGTAAGCACAACAGTCTTTGAGTCATCAATACTAATAATAATAATTTCAGCATTTCTTATTACTTGAACTCATACTATTACTTATCTTCTCCATAATAATAGCTTGACTATTTACATTATATGCAGGTTTACGTCGGCGACAATTCCAAACACTTCCCTCAATCTCACAAAAATTGCCCTTGTTCAATGTGCCAGTACATTCAAGATAATCCAGATGATCCTCATTTCAATGTCGTTCTGTATTACGTGAAGAAGACTGATGGCAAAAGTACGAAAACATATGAGGCTATGATTCAGATTCTATTCAAATTCGCCGAGCTCCACGGACTCCTTCTATCGAACATCCAAGGTCTTCAGGTAAAAAAAGAAAAACAAAAAGGAAAAAAACAACAAAATGAAGAAAAAATACATCTGCCACTTCAAGTCAACCTCCAATCGCCATCCAATGAGAAATCCATCAAGAATCTTGACCCTTTAAACCTTCCGACTTCTCCCATTTCCGTTCTCAACAAGAAGATCACCTGTCGTGACTTGACGATTGACCAATTCCAAGAGTTGAATAAAATCTCAAAGATTCTATTTAATCGTCACTTCTCTTTTGATTATAAATGGGAGGCTGATCCACTTCGGTATCCTCTATTCCCTTTGGAAATGGAAGTTGAGCAAGACTAGTTTTCTCCGTTAATATTATTTATGTCTCATTTATATTATACCTATCAACGTTTATCTAATAATGAATTCATTTTAGAAATAGACACCTACATAATAATAATATATGTATTTAATATTGTTAAATATGCATTCACAATTTACACACAACATTTATACATACTATCCACGTACTTGGTACAATGAATTATAACCTTACATTTGTACTGTTTGAACTAACAACAATAAAATAAATAACTCTAGAAAAATTGTACTCACCTGTTATCAGTCTATTAGCTGCTAAAATAAGTTTCTTCAGAGAACCGCACCTTAAATACAACGTCAATGTTTACTATTTATTTATTTTGTAACTTTTAGAATACCCTAATTGATATCACGTCATTAATCAAAACTCACCTGCAAAGACCTTCTGGTATCATTTCGAGCTGATTATTAGAAGCAGAAAATACTTGTAAATACGCTAGTTTTCCGATTCCAGATGGGATCCCTTCAAAATCTAATTTGTTCCCGTTGACGAGCAAACGGCGAAGAGAACTCAATTTGCACAATGAAGGGGGAAGAGAAGTCAATTCGTTCCTACACAAATTTAATACTTCCAGCTTTGTCCAGACGTCTGGAAAACAGTATTATTACTGTGTCAATGTCTGTCCTATATAGTTCTTTGGATTGCATTATTATTAATATTACTAGTTTATAAATACTTATGATACATACCAATTGCAACTGATATTTCTTTGAGATTATTTTCACTCAGGTTAAGTCTTTTTAATCCAGACAATGTGAAAAGACCATCAGGTATCTTTGTCAGCCCATTTTTACTTAAATCAACATCAGCCAGTTTGGTCAATGCTTCAAAGTTAGAAGGCAAGCTAAAGGGAAAAAGAAAATTTTGAAAATATTTAAGATTCACTTTGCATATATTCCTACGTAGAATGAATGTTTGAGTACCTTATGTACATTTAGTATTAATACATCCAGATGAAAGTACAATAGTAATTATAACTTACTTGGTTAAAGATCTTTGTGTATTGCGTAAATGAAGTGTTTCAAGGTTCACTAGTGATGGAAGTTGTCTAGAAAAAACAATTGTCATTCTCATAAAATACGGCTTTTCCAAACAAAAGTTGTGACAAAAAACAAAGCCATTATTTCAAGAACATGCCATGTACCTGAATTGAAATAAAGCCAAAGGATTGTCATTCAAAATTAAAGTTTGTAGGTGAACCAGTCTTCTTGTTTGCGGTGGAAGTGTCTCCAGTTTATTGTTACTCAGGTCCAAATGAAGCAAATCGATCAAATTCATAAGAACATTCCCTGGCAAAGAGTCAATACTGAAAAAATATCCATAACATGATTTATTAGCATGAAAATAAAAATACCCTCAATGACTGACACTATCAATTTGACTTTCAAATTTTGACAACAATAAGGAAGATTAATAAAAATATATTTACCTATTGTGGCTTAAATTCAAAACAAGGAGAGATTTCGCTTTCTCCAAGCCTTGTGGTAAATCTTTCAGATTGTTCCAGCTTAAGTCTAGAGTTGTCAAGTCTTCTAAATCAAATCTATACATGTACAGAATATAAAATAGAAGGTTTTTCAACTCACTTTTACATCAACTGTTTTCTAATTCTAAATTTCAGTCGGTAAAATTATAGCGACTATAGAACACAAAGTATATAGTACTCACATTTGATTTGGTATGCCGGAACTTTTAATTTTGTTATGCCTTAAATTAATTGTTCGCAGACATGGAAGTGAAGTGAGTTCTCCGTAAATCTTTTCTAATTCATTCCTTCGCAATGAAATATGTTCAAGCTTTTGGAGCTTTCCAAGTTCCACTGGAATTTCACAAAGACTAGTTTTATCAAGACGAAGCCACCGAAGAGAGTTCATCTCGGAAACGGAGGATGGAAAACTTTTTGTCTGAAATGAAAAATGTCAAGTCATTTATAACAATCAAAATAAGGAATACACACACACAGATGACACGATATTATTATAAGAACAATATCTCAAAATTCTCAACAACTGTATGGCTGTGACTTCATAATTACCTTAAAATCATTTTGGGAGAAGTCAATCCCCCGAACAAATGGCAAGACCCCTGTTTTGGCCATCTCAACTTCAGTTTAATCTCAATAAATGTACAATAAGTATAAAGACGGTACAAAAAATGTAAACACCAATTTTTCCTACCAAAAATGTATATATATAAATATACCTCTAATATGTAATATAATTTAACTTTTAGACAAATTCCTGTAATACATACTAAAATACACTTTAATACAGGATGTAATCATTAATGCAGTGACAACTATCACCTATTTAAAAAAACGAGAATTAAGTTAAATGTTGTGGTAAGTACGAATACTGTCAAAGAATTAGTTAAAATTGACACCCTAATTTAATAAATTTATTTATTAAGTATGCTTATAAAGTTGCGCTTTTTGAATTCTCGATGCTCGACTCTCGTTTATTATTATGTACATGCATGAAATAAGTTACATACACCGAAAGTCAGTTTACGGCTGCATTTCTCATTTAATTAACATAATCATGAGCTATGGAGGGTATTATTATTATTTTATTCTCCATATTTAATTATTACATCACCATGCGAAGTTATTTAAAATGAAAAAATCAGCTCCCGAGTCCATTTTCTCCAGATTTTCTAAGCTCCCTTTTCAATTTTTCCATAAACTTGAAAACAACACAGGCACTCGTCGTCGTGAAGAATAATCCCACAAATGAACAAATCTTATAATTATAAATATATAGGGATTATAAGAAAAAAATATTCAAATTACTCATTTTATTTCTGTAAATACATATTTAAAAATATATAGTTTCCAAATAGGATTGTAAATGAGATGATTACCAATGTCGACTTTGGCTGTTGGACGGATTCCCATTTGGATATATCCAGTAAAATGACTGTTATAAAATACCCAACGAGTGCCACAGAAGTCATGAAATATGGCGTCACATAGTCCAAACGTTCCTTATGAACACCCGCAATCAACGACATACTGAATATGATGCACGCTATGGATAAGACAAAACCTCTGTCCGGAATGATTTCCTCGTGAATAAAAATTTTCTCGTATATCTCGTAAACTGTTGTGATGATACTTCCCTATATATATTATATGTACATGATTGCATATAGAAGACACACGCAATGAAAACCGATTGAATATATAACCAAAGGTATTTGCATATATAGCATTATTCAACATCAAAATCTTACCATGATGCTTGTAAAACCCAGAAAATATAAACTGACTTTCAAGTTCATTACGTCTAGGAGAAGCTTTGACTTTCGCTTAGTGTTAGTAGTTGTCATTATTTAACTGTATATTGTAAGGTAAATATGTGCATAATTATGCACATGCATGCAGATGAAATTTATTTGGGATCAATCAAGAAAGCTATAAAGCTTTATAAAAACCCCAAGGCCCTATATCCCTTTTTTTCCTCAGCTGCCCCTACATTTTTTTGGAAAATGTTATTTAATTCTGTGGCTTAATTAATTTTATTATTTTGAAGGCAGATCGTTTAATCATGGCAACTATATACTCTCACTCTCTGCAAGAAGTTTACTATAATTTGTTCAAATGTGATGACACATCCGTTGAAAATTTTGGACATGCTGCATATGCAGATATACATATGTATATACAGATATAGTAAAGATAATAATTTCTGAAAAACTGCAGATGCGATGACATTTACATTTAATATCCGCTTTTGTACGTAATTATGATTCTGACCCTGTGGTTCCAGTAGGTTTTTCATATACTGTTTTTGGATAATGAGGAGTGATATGAGGAGCTGCTGGGACGGTGGACATGTTTGGATGTTCATGTGCCTCTTTTTCAATTGCAACTTCCATGACCATATCATCAAAACTATCTTCCCATTCCAATCCACGTTTCCTTCTGTAATTTTCATAGCTGATATCCGCAATCAAGACGAATACAATCCCGTATTGAAACATTTTGAAAGCAGTTAATGTTATGATGAAAATAAACATGAGCCATCGACCCTTGAATAATAGTAGAATGATGACTACTAATGAAGCCAAGTAGTACACAGATGTAGAGAATAGCCAAGCGAAGAGAAGCGGCTTTTTTCGCTAAATTTATCACAAATTTCTATATAGTACCTATTTACATAAGTGTAGTTATTGTTTTAATCATTTTCTGATGTTCTTGTTGTTTGATTACGAAATTAAACAAATTAAAAATACCAACACAGCTGCAATTAGAAGTCCAATTGAAGTCAAAACACCCAAGCAGCTCGTAGCAATCCAAAAAATGTAATACAATTCTACATTATATAGAAAAGTTGTACAATTGAAGTGAGACATACAACATATGAAACAAATACTATATATAGTATTAAGTATGTACGCAAATATATAGCAGGGAAAGTTGATTCAGAATGATCATTTGTCAAGTTTACCAATGTTTTCATTTTGGGATTTCGTCTTTTTTTCGTAGAAAGCCCGGTCATAGATTGAGTACAAATGCTCTTTATTTTCTTCAAGATATTGGACGTCCAAATACCTAGTCACACTGTAAACTACTGTCCCAATCCACAGTGTTTCCAAAGATGTCCCGCACGGCAATAAATGAATAAATTACAACAACTACGCATAAACCTGGTTTTAGGG
>JAIUND010002445.1:0-22334 GCA_034699125.1 Gisinianus flammeolus
AAATCAAGGGCATCATCGACTCGACGCGCGTTCTCGCCGAAAACAAAAGTCTCACGAATAAATAAACGGACTGTATACCATTTGAGTGAGTTTCCTCATCTTCTCTCTTCCATCATCCTTTTTCGTCATTATTCATTAGATTTTATGGCTTCAGTTTTTTTCGTCATACTCTCGATCGAGCCTGATCTGATGTGCATCAAATCCAAATCCAAATCAAGACGATTATGACTTATGTATACAAAAAATCCCATGCCTAATCTGCAGTCTGTGTAATATTTATCAGTAATATAAAATATATGTGTACACAATAAAAATTGGCAAAAGGAAATGTCAGGAGAACAAAATGGCTGAGTTTATTACGTGTGTAAAACATCAATCTGAATCTCTCTCTCTTTCTCTTTGTTGTGTGGATGTTGAGTCATAACTGATCCCATTAGATGAACATGAACCAAGATGACGGTTTTATGACTCAATTTCAATTTCAAACTCACATTTATTTACTCACCCTCACATTTATATGTGCATTGATTTATTTTTATTTATCTTCTGTTCATCTCACGATCAATATGTATTTTTTAGCTGTATTTTTACACTAAACATCAAGATTCAAGATAAATTCGTATACAAAATGAGTTTTCAACGTTTTTTTATGATTGAGTACATTTTGTCCATGTGTTTTTCCTTGTGAAGAGTGTGAATTGGGAATTTTGCTTTTACCCGGGCTGAGGGATTTTGAAAGATGTGCGCAAAAACCGAATATTCGGAGGAGATGCTGATGTGAATCGGAATCGGATTCGGATTCGGAATCCGGGAGTTCTTGTTGTCGTCTGATCTTCGTCCTCTCTGTCACACTTTTATTTCCCAACTCAAACTTGCAAGTTGTGTCATTTTTCTGGAGCTGAAGTCCCTTTGATCATTCACCCACAAGATTCAGCCGAAGGCGACCAGTTTCTTTAATATTTTCCGACTTATACTCCAGGACAATTCAAATTATAAGTCGAATCCCCAGTCAGCTGTGGAGTTTGTATATTTTATTGTAAAAATCGGATTTTGAATTCAATTGCACTTGCGTAAGACAAATGAATTAAAAGAGGAATTTTGTGAATATTAATAATAATAAATAATCACATTGATTGACTTTAATATTTTGAACGTGTTTTTTAAAAGGAAAGAACGACGGAAAAGCTAGAAAAAGATAGAAAGAAAGTGTGCTGATGCAGAGTTTAAGCTGTGAAAGAGATTCGAGTGGAGGAAAATCGATATTTTGAGTGATATAGCGATGGATAATTTCCCCACTTTTCCTTGCCATCCTCTCCTAATGGTTTTCAAAGGGAAATCTGCTTTCTCCTCCTCTTTCGCCTCCTCCTGGCTCTTCGTTCTTCTCTATCTCCTCAATTCTCTCGCTTTCGGTTTGGCCGGCTCGTATCTTTCCAATGGTAAGCCCAATTACACAAAATCATCAAACACAATCATCAATTTCCGCTGTTGATGCGGATATTTCATGTGATTTGTGATTATCATTGTCATCGTCATACCCTGATGTATATATTAATATAGTATTTGATTGATCCATCCAGTTCCACAATGTACAAACATAATCAAAAGCTACGTGGGGAAAAATGAGAGTTTCCCGGACACCAAAACCGGGAGTTTTTCTTCATTAAATTATCCGCATCCATACCCAAATAAAACACACTGTCGCTATGATTTCATTGCCACGTCCGATGAGCGAATTCAAATCGTCTTCACGGACTTTAATCTTTTTCATCCGGATGAAAACAATCCACGGGATGGCCCACCCAAAATCGACAAACACAAAGAGTGAGAGAATTCATATTCTCATCGTCCGAATTTCAATTTCAATCAATGTAAATTTTATATGGAATTTAAATTTGTCTTTACCTTTTGTTTTTTGTTTTCGGTTTTCGGTGTGTTGTTTCTTGTTTGTATAGTTGTGGTGGGGCGGATGTCCTTTCCGCTTTTGTATATGTGGACGATACATTGGCTCGAATCGATGACTATTGCGGCTCCAACACGCCATTGAGCGTCATGTCCAACGGACGGAAACTGACCATGGAATTCCATGCACCGTATTCTTCTCGCTATGTCCGCGGTTTCAATGCTCTTTTCTCCTTCGTCAAAGGTTTTTTCTTCTTCACTTTTTTCAAAAGTTTTAAAATTCCGAATAAATCCAGAGAGTCTCGATTGTTTGTAAAAAAGGGAAATCGGTATTAAAATAATATGAAATGAAATGAATATAGATTTTGGGATTCGGACGGGGCGTCAGAATTCAACGGCAAAATATCCGTGCACGTTCATCTTCAATAGTACGGAGACGAGTAATGGGACATTCACTTCTCCAAATTACCCGGGATTTTATCCGCGAGATACAGAGTGCCATTATTTATTCTATGGGAGGGATGGAGAGTATGTGGAGCTCTATTTCACTTATTTCCATATCGATGGAGTTCTCCCATGTGATGAGGATTCTCATTCGGATTATGTCGAGTTCTCCAATTATATGCCCGTCGATCGGAAATTTGATCGTCAATGTGGAACCATCAAAGGCCTCAAAATGAAATCGGATCGGAAATTCTTTCGTGTCACTTTCCGTTCAAATGATCGCTATGATGCAACTGGATTCCATGCCACTTTTCAATTCAATAATGTCGCCAATCATTTGACCATCCGGAATGTTCGATCTCCTGCTTCTCCTGCTCTTTCTTCCTCATTCCCACAATGTACGATACGAACAAATATATCATCAAACTCAATTCCCTTTATTCATATGTGAATAATTCACATATAAATATTAACTAAAGAAAGATATAAACTAAAACATACATCTTAAAATATTTATTTTAATGTTTTCTGTGGTCTGTTTTTACAGCCGTTTGGATGTTTTGGCTGATGATGATGATGATCCTTTGGAAATGTCAACGAATCCAATGAAAGTATATACGTAATATAAACAACCGCTATAGACTCCAACTGCAAATGATCTGAATACAATCAAAATGTACACCTGCTAATGAGCCCGATTCATTTGAGTATATAGATTTTAATAGTTATCAGAGTTTTGAATGGTGTGGGGAAAAGGAAAAGACAAGGGAAAAAAACTGAACATAAAAATCGGAAAATATATATCTGGGAGATTTTTTGAATGGGCAGAGAGAAACGTTTTTATTATAACTTTGAGGCTTTGAGTATTTGTATTTTATGACTTGACGATGAAGATAATATAGAAAATACTAAAATACCAATAGAAATATACGGAAAACTCGCTTCTTTCCACTTTTTCCTCGTCCCAAGTTTTAATAGCTCTCGTCGTTTAACTCTGGACAAACTCTTAAACGTCTAAACTTGGCCATCAGTTTTGAACTTGGATTTTCAATGTTTAATAAAGAAAAAGAACACTCCAATTTACTTGCTGTGTTGTTGTACATTCAATTTTATTTTTATTATACAATTTCCTTCGATTCCTTGATGAATTCTGTCCCTCTTTCTGTGCTCAATAATGGAAAAACAAATGATGAAAATCAAAATGCTTTATTATATACATTTCATTAGATTCCAATATGTTTTTGTTTTTACGCGTGGAGTTGAAGTGTCATTGAACATTTTGAATGGTGAGGAAATATCGCTATAAAATTAGACTCGTTACTCATTCATCATTGAATTGAATGGAGCTCCATCAACTATCAACTCCACAGCATTGGTCATCATCATCATCATTTATGTACAATACCAATACCAATACAAAAAGGCTCTGTTTTCATAGACTCATTTCATTTGCTTGTCAAAGCCAACGAGAGAGAGAGAGAATGAAAAATCATGTTGCTTGGTTCAGTTGTTGCTTCATCGTTCATCTCCAATGTTTTAATGAGACGGAGCGAGAAAAAACACGTGGAGCGAGTATATATCTGCAGCAGTCTGTAGTCTGCAGTCTACACACAATAAACAATAACAAGCTGAGAAATACCTTTTTGTACTCTATTCTATTGTATGTGTATATGTATTTACTGGGACTCTTCAGAATTTCCTTTCTCATCCCATTTGCCAATGCACAAAAAGACAAATACACACACACACAGATCTGGATTTTCTATTGTATTTTGCCAATCATCATTTCATAGTTCATACAGCTATTTTTTGTATGTAGTTTGTAGCTTTTGTCGTTTGTTCTTTTTTTACTACCAAAATGAAAACATCTTTGGACTTTTATTAGCTCGCCCTTGATGACCTTATCAAGTTTCTCTCTGTCTTTTTCTTTTTCTTATTCTTATATGAGCGTTTTATAGTCGAGTCCATCCTTTTCCTCCATTAAATTACATCAAGACTATTTTTTTTTACTCGCTTCTCTTTTCATTTCATTTCATTTTGTTTGGTTTGGTTTTGTATATTTAATATTTACATGTGGAAAACGCTTAGGCTGTTGGGATTTCATTTATAGCTTTACCTTCACCACAGAAACCAGAACACCAGAGGAAAAAGAACTGCAAGTTTGAAGCATTGCTCAATTCCTCAGTCCGTACAATATATTTATGTAAGTATCGTATGTAATAATTTATTGCTTATATAAAGAGACATTTGTCTGTCTGTGTGTGTGTCGAGTGAGGAAATCATTTAAGTAAATTGATGATAAAATATTTATTTATTTATTTATGTGGATTTATGCTTTTTTAAACTACCTTGTAAAATCTCAAGATGACTTGTTTCCCCCCTCCCCCCAAATTTTTCAATTTCTTCTTTGGAGCTCATCACAGCAAAAAAAACTGTCCATATTGAACATTTATATTAATTTAATAGACAGACAGAGAAGGAACAAACCAAACGGGGGAGTTATTAAATGAAAAATCCATATTTACTGCCAAACGATACCAAATACCAAACGAAACGAAGGATTTATTGTTAAATGTACCTAAAAGATGATTTGACCATTGAGGATTTTTTTCTCACAGGATTCACAAGATGAATTCCCAATCACACAGATACTGTATTTCATTTCCATCATGCAAATTCAAAATTTAAAATTGATGAAGAGAGTGTTTGAGATTTTTCTTGGGGAAAAACTCGTCGTGTGGCTGTTCAACTGTTCACTCTTTACTTTTACTGTTCAACGGGGTTTACTCGCAAGTCGTCTCAAAAGTCTCAAGTCAGGAGTTGCAATCAGCAGTTGATCACCATCATAAAATTCCACACTCATTTGTCAGACAGAGAACTCTCCTGAATTAACTAATAATAAATGTTGGTTAGACTTCAAATTTCCATTGAATGAACGAATGAACTCAACTCCAAAAAAAAAAAAAAGAAAAAAAAACTCCCCGTCCTTTTCAAAGGATGAAAGACGAAGACAACTTAATTTAGCATTTAGCTTTTTAAACTTGCCAACGAGTTTTTAATTTACGCTTCCACTCGCCCTTGGATATTCTTATCCTTATTTTCTTATAGTACCTTGCCAAATATTGATAATGCAACCAGACACACACAAAACACAACACACAAATATGAACAAATGAATGAATGAAGAATTTTAAATAGCAGGAGATGGAAAATGACTAAAGAAAAGACCGGTCTTAAAACCAACTAAACGAACGACCAACGACAAAATAGGGCTCATTTCATTCTTAATCCTACACTAAAGATAAAAATTTGCATCACCACATTATTTAATTTTTTATTAATACTTGGTAAAACAAGCCCGAAGAATTCTTTTCTCAAACGGTTTCTTTCACACACAGAAATCAAATTGTGTGTGTAGTGTGTACATTGTACATAGTTTTTTGTTTCCTCGTTCATCGTTTGCTATTTTTTCCCAGGAGTTTCGATTCCACATCATTTTGAACTTGACTTTAAATTTGAATTTGAATTCAAATTCAAATTTGAATGTGGTAAGGAAATTTGTGGGTTTTTCATTTTCTGTTAGATTTTGTGGCTACGAGTATTGAATTTTGTAGTGACGTCGTTGCTCGTTGCTCGTTGGTTGATACAATACAATAAAATTCAAGTTTTTGGTGGAGGGTAGCTCAAGCTCATCGTCAGAGAAAGATCGTGGGCCAATAAATTACCGAGTGTCACAAGGAATTCAATGGGAATGATGAGAATGGGAATTTCAACAAGTTCAAGGAAATGCAGCACATTCATTTCTCTCTCTCTTTCTCTCTCTCCCAATTTACCCCGTCCTTTTGTTCAAACAGAGTTCAGTCTTCAATCTGTTTAAAATACAAAAGTCAAAGTCAATCCATATGTAAATACACGAGTAACGAAAAAAAAGTGCATTCATTCTCCTTCATAATTGGCGCTGCACACAGAGCACATCACTTCACTACATAAAAATCTTACATTAATATTAATAGCAAAAACTGGTCGAAGAAAAAGAGGAAAGGCTCCAGAATGTAAAATGCCTCAAAACTCAATACTCAAATCTGGAATCTCAAATTGTTTCCTTACCATTTGCATACAATCCACACACACGCACACACACACAATCTAAATGCACTTTAAACTCCCATCAGTTTTGTTTAGTAATCGAATAATCGAATTAAAAGAACAGTAAATGTTACCATTTCAATGAGAATAGGGAAGATGATTTTGCATTTATTTTTACATGGCTCTGCTCAAAAAACTTTCAAAATTCAAAATTCAAATTCAAATTCAAAAGATAAGAGAAACATGACAGATGAAAGATGAGAGAACGTAAAAATTAAAGTATGTAGGTACATAAATACGGGAGAAACATGCAGGGATATGAATAGAAGACTCGAGTACTTACTACATTAACAAATATCAATGCAACGGAAAGGTGAGAGGAGCCACTACTTCAATTTGCGAAGGAAAGCAGAACCAAGAACCAAGAACCAACCAGCAGATTTGGGAAAAGATAGATCAAAGTTACGAATAATTGCATGCATAGAGATATGCACACACACACATTACTTTACATTACATTACATTACATCACAAAACATTACGTTATTACGTGTCCACGGCTGACCATTTTTCATAACATTTCTCACGTATCTATCGTACATACAGAAAAGAGGAGAATGGAACAGATAGTGAAGGCAGTTGAAGGCAAACACAGGGGGAATGAACTTGAGTGTGTGTGTGTCTGTGTGTGTTTATATTAGGTGTATTGATCATGGACAAGGCAAGGTAAGGCAAGGAGCAGGGTGGATCTCCATCTCCACTTCTCCACACAACTTTTTTTCCATGTACTTATCATTTAGACTTACCATAATATGTACTATTTAGAATTTATAAACACACATAGACTTCCTATTCCATTCCTATATCTGTATACGAAACGAATTACGAATACGACTACGAATACGAATAGGAACGAACAACCTGCAGGAAAATGCCAATGCTATTATTATTACTGCATAAATGTACCTACTACAACTACACACACAATCCCTACATAATTCCACACACAAAATCTTCACATTCAACCGGTTTTCTCATGGAACCGACCGACAAAAACCTTGCATTATTCAAGAAAAAAACATCTCTCTTTCTTTCTTTCTCTCTCTCTCTCTGCCTTTGCCTATACTTCAAATTCTACGGAACATTTTTTCATCTTTTTTAGTTAGTAATTCCTATTTGGTATGCATTTTCACAGTATACACGCGGTGACAAAAAAAACAAGATATAAAAGCATTTCCGAGTCAAATCAGTAGAAAAAACAACTAATTGAATTTGAATTTCTATTGCATTTATTTTGTGTAAAATGTGAAATGCGGAAAATTCGGAAAATTCGGACAAAAAAAAACGCTGGATATTTTTATTGAGTTTATATATATAAAAAAAATGGATTTGAAGGGGACGAGGAATTTTGGATAATGTTCAAGATAATAATGGTCGCCATGGTGTCATTTCAGTCATTTTAAGATACATTTTACACACAAATTATGGATGAAAGAGCAGAAGGTTGATTGCGGATGTGTTGTCCGTAGTCGTCTGTAATCTGTAATGGGGAGGAACAAGGAACGACGAGCAAAGAAACTGGAAAGTTGGCGTTGACCTCAAGTCAATTGCGTATACGCATTATTTGTTTGTGGTGGTTTGAGATGAGAGAGATGAAACTCGACTAGGGCTATATAAGAATTTCCCTGTCCATCAATTTAATACTAAACTAATGGATGAGCAGTTGTTTGTAGAAATTAATTATGTGGGTGCAGAGAGAGAGAGAAAGAGAGAAGAAAGAAGACCTGGATTGTTATGTTTTGTGAGCAAGAAAAGAAGAAGAATCAAAAGTGGAAGTGGAAATCATGGGAAAAATTACACGTGGCTGAGGATTTTATTTTACAAGAAATAAATATCTGCAAACATTCACCCATATCATGTGTGTATTATCTAAATACATTGTACCTATGTACATACACACACACACACACACACAGTTCACGCACCTACACGCAATTGCATCTACTTTTTTTACTCTGCTATACGCACATATGCATATGCATATTTATGCAGGCAAGCTGATTTTGTGGATTGTGGATTGTGGACAAGTCAAGTCAAGACTCGAAAGACAGTTTCAAACTCTTTCCCAACCTGTTTTTTTTCTTCCTCTGTTTTCTGCTGTTGCTATTAACTGTTGCTGTTGTTGGTGTTTCATATCAGTTTTCCTCTCCATTCAAATTGTTCTTCGTCTTCGTCTTGGTCTTTGTCCGACTCTCTCGGCCACTTGTTTTGATTTTATCGCCAATAATTAATCTGCAGAAGGCAACTTTTGTCCGTACGCACATGTACACACACAAACACAAACACACACACACAAACATAGACACATGTGTCTATCTTGTGTATAGTTTTATTAGGTTTTCTACCCACATGGACTTGCTCGTTGACTCTTTGGCTCGTTGGCTCGTTTGGTTGTAAAGTGGACTAAAGGCAAAAATATTTCTGTATGCAGTTTGAGTTGGACATTGGACGTTGATTCTCATCTTTTGATCCAGCTTTTCCATCTGCTCACTTGCTCTCATACTTAATACTTGAACTTACTCTTCTTTCATATTTCCCCGCAAGACGAAGGAAGAAAAAAAATATCTGTACCAGCACCAGCATGTTTTGCATCAGGATTTTCCCTTTATAATCCTCATCACCATCTTCTTCTCCTGTTTTTTTCCATATCTTGTCCAACTTCCAACTTGAAATGATGCGGAAATCCATTGCTTCCATTTTTTTTTTGTCGTCGTATCGCATCAGGATTTATTATTGTGAGCGGCCTGGGTGTTTCCTACAACTTGAACGAGATAAAACTTCACCTTTTGCCTTTTACCTCACAAAATCCGACCAGCAACCACCACAAAAACTAACTTTAACCCCTACAATTTTTCCCATCCCCAAACGGCTTTACATTATTATTATTTTTTTTTTCATTGAGTATTATTAATTTCTTTACCGCAATCAAGAAAATCAAAATGAATTGCGTAATTGCGTAAATTCGTAAAAATAGCCCACACACTTTTCATCATTTGAACTTTGAACTGTGAGAACACCCAAAACAAAAACAAGCAAAGAATTCCAATGAAGTCTGATGAACGCGATCATTTAAGTCCCACAAATTGATCGTTTTTTCTATTGAGGAATTCCTGAAGATTTGCAGCAATTAGAATTGGGATTCCGGATTCCATGAAGAGCGGCAGCAGCAACAACAACGGCAGTCAAAAGTCTCGTTTTAAATTATTCTTCATCATAGGTTTTCTTTTTGGTCTTGATGAGAAATAATGAGCTCAATTTTTCCTTGTTTTGTTTGATCCGCAAATCCAAACGTTCTGTACATGTAATCTACCTACAATGAAAGCTAAAGTATAGCCGAGGTCTTCAACTGTATTATCAAAAAAGCTAACTGTACACATTGAGATTCAGAAGAAGAAGAAGAAGAGGATGACTCTGGTTGTCAGTTAGTCTGCCTATAGAATCCGTCTTATTTATCCCTCGTCCATGTTCATGTAACTACAGAGCATAATATAATATAAAATTTATATTGTAAAAACGAAGAGGAGAGAGAGAGAGAGAGAAAGACAGAGAGAGAGCACTGGTGGATTGTAGATTTCGTGTACGTGCTCACATTATGAAGGATAAAATTTACAATTTGTTAAATCCCATTTTACAAAGTCTACGCTTCTGGAATTCTAATTAAATCCAATCGCAATCGCACATAGGTAAAACTAAAAGGCTAAGGAAAAGCACAATGATTAACTTTTCTCTCTCTCTCTCTCTTTTTCTGTTCAGGTGAACTTTTTCAACTATATACGACTTTGCATTTGGTATTTTGTATTTTGTATCTTCTTCCATCTGCATGCGTTCCATTTCCATTTCTCAGTCCTAATCGCAATCTCCTTCGTCTTCTTCTAGTTGTAGTTTGTGCTTAGTTAAAGAGGAAAAAAGCTCGTTTAAACATATTTTTTTCTTCTTCCTCAATTCAGTTCATTCAGTCTTTACACGCTGGTAGAAAATGCGTCAAAAAAAATTTATTCAGGAAGGGGAAAAGAAATCAAAGAAGAAGAATTGAGAATTGATGTTCAAATTATTGCAGTGTGTTGAGATAATCTGCAGAAGAAGGAGAATCAGAATCAGAATAAGGAGAAGAAGAAGAAGAAGACGAAGGGAGTGGAGAGTGGACGGAATTTAAAATCCAAACCCAAATTCAAGTTCAATATTCAAGTTTTAAAATCAAATCTAAATTCATTCAAGCCTCTCTTGACTGTTATACAACTTGGAAGTCTGAGCTTTGGGCAATTCGGCTCTCATTGCAAAGTACACAAACCATTTTAATGTGTAACCCAAGGATGATAATAATTCTACAATAATATTTGATATACATATAATAATGTAGAGTCCAAAAAAAACAAGTGTTTCATAACAATTTTATTCGCGTCACCTCGGCTTATACTGCTAAGTGATATGTGTGATATGTGAATGTACACTTGTAAACAGTATATAGGTATAAAAAGTAAACAGACATGGATGTATAAAATGCTGAAAGGTCATTGAAGGAATGAACCAGAGTCAAAAAATGTCTCCAAGGTAAAATATCTGCTGCGGCTGTGGCTGAATGCTGAATGGACTATAGACAGAGATAACAAATAACAAACGATGGGAAATTTCAATGTGGATATTTGATGGGGATTCATCCAGCGACTTTGACTATTTTCAAATCCTGTTTTGTTTGTTGGTGAAATGTGAACATGCATGCGAATTTCCTCATGCTCTCTCTCTCTCTCTCTCTATTCAACTCCAACTGTCTCTGCATGTTCAGATTAATTATGAAGCGGAATATTTTGTGGAGATTGGAGATCAACTCGAACTTTAGTTCTTGTTTCCATCTCATTTCCTTTTTCTATTTGACCCTCACCAGCAGCAGCAGCCACCCAATAATTACGACACAATGCACAAGCAGAGCTCTGGGTTGAAGTTTGAATTGAGAATTGAGCTGGATGAAGAAAAAGAAGGAGATGAAGATGATTAAGAAGTGATAATGTGTAACAGTAAGTGAGCTCCTGCTTCTGCTTGCTATTGCTACTTCTGCTTGCTATTGCTACTTCTGCTTCCTGGTTCCAAACCAACCACATTTATGTTTATTATGTACTTTTGGCATCAACATCCACATCCACATCAAAATCAACTCGCATTCAAATTTCAACTTGATTTTTGATTTTGAATTGAGATCCAAAGTCAACGTCAAAAATCCAAATCATCATCTCATTTAATTTCATTCGCTCTCCTCTCACACACTCGCCACATTTTTTTTATTGACGATTTATTTCGTGGTCCCGTTTCGACCAGAGTGCAATTTTCCAACGTCCAACGTCCAACTCGACATACTTTAATTTATTCATCCCGTGATTTACAAGGAGTAATCGAGGAGGTGGAGGAAGAAGAAGAAGAAGATGGACAATAATGAATTAACCTGTATCCATCTATCAATTCCATGAATATCAGTACATTTTTCAGTTATGTACATAAGTCTATCTGTGCACATGCACACATTTCATTTACACACACACACACACGAGTGTAATTATAGTTGGAATGAATCGAGTTGGTTTGCTGATGGTGAGGCTGCTCTGGCTATAAATGTCTGCTGTACAGTGTAATTTATGAAATTATGAAACGCCACTTGAATCCCCAATCACCAGCACCGCCACCAACACCAACGTTATAGAATGAATTCCTTTTCCTTACATTACATTACATTACCTAACGATAAGTATTAAGAGATGAAACATTTTATTCGCCGACGACGACTCTACACGTAGCTGCAGTGGATCCTTGATTATGTTTACATACGAAATGCACATTCCCTCATGAATCCCAAATCCCAAATCCCAAATCCCATTTAATCCTCCTTAGCCTTATGCTTGCTAATCCTCCATCCTTAATCGCATCCACTTTAAACTTGTACTCCTCTTTCTCTCTTTCTCTCTCTCTCAAGTTCACCAAAAGAGTCTCTCAAGAGATTTCGTTCATTCCCATGTGAAATTCGAAATTTGAATTTTAATACAGAAAACTCAGAATACACGTACGAAAAACGTTGACAAACTTTTTGATGCCTTCTCGTCTTTATTATATAGTTTAATGTTTAATCTGTATCTTGTTCAAATTGAAAATTGAACGGTGATTAACAGGGTTCGAGGCGGTTCGACATTCAATTCAAGAGTCGAATCTAAAAATGTGAGCAAAATAAAAAATAAGAGAAGAGTGTGGTGCAACTTTTAGGAATGAATGTGGACGAGATAAGAACAAGAACAAGAACGGGGATGATTAAACATTAATCAATTTGAATTAGGTAAATTAAAAGGAATCCCACGAGATAAGAAGATACAAAGTGTCCGTGGGCTGAGAAAACATCTCCACTCATTTTATGCTCAGTTGAAAGTATCTGTACAAAGTATCTTTACTTACAAACTCGGTAAGTATTTATATTGCCATTGCCATTGCCATCTCAAGTCAACTTCTTTACGCTCTCGTTCTCATAGCTTTGACTTTGGCGGTGGATCTTCTCCGTCTGTCCGTCGATCCATTTCTCCCTCCCACATTCAACCAGATTTTATGCACCATAAATACTGGCCCTTTGCTCCTCTCTCTCTCTTTCTCTCTCTCTCTCTTACTCTTACTCTCTTTCTCTCTACCTGATTTAACTCTCCCAAATATCTTTAACTCTGCCATTACGAATGTCACGAGAGAAAAAAACTACCGTCCTCGTCGCTCTCTTTTACTCAACAACAAAAGCATCCAAGATCTCTTTCTGTTTCTGTGTACTTTTCCCATTATAAACACATTGTGGACTTTTGGACTTTACAATGGGATTTTATTTTGCTATTGTGGAATGGATATGCAGTTGCTGGGATTGCGATTGCGATTGCGAGTCGTTGGGTCTGTATAATATCTGTATTTCATTTCATGTCACTCACTTTTTTTGCAACGACTAAACCGAGTCCATCACGTCCACAAATGCACAAAGGAAATGTCCAGCCAGCATTATGTTTTAAGTATTTACGTATATATTTCTAGTCCTATACATGGACAATGTATTAAAATTAAAATTAAAGGAGAAAGAGAAAGAGAGAGAAAGAAAATGAGCTGAGGGCGACAGGACAAAATCCCAAATCCCAAAATGTCTGTGTGTTGTTGTTGAGTGCGAGAACTGCAAACACAAAAAAACGTCTTGTCTCGTCTCGTTTATTCGTATGGGAACAACTTGAACTTGATATTGGATTGGGAAATCCAAAGTGCATTTATTTATTTGGGAGTTTTGAAAGAGTCTCCATTATTTTTGTTGTTGTTACTTTGTTTTATGTTCGTGTTCATGTGTGTGTTCGTCTGCTGGCTGACTGGCTGCGGCCTGGCTCGTAATATTCGACGACGACTATATCAGTACATACTATTTCAACATATCTAGATCTTTGCAAACAAAACCAAACCAAGATGTAGAAGATGAAGAAGACGAAGATACTGAAATTCTTCATTGCATTTCCATTTGCATTTGTATTTTCATTTCCCCTTGTTGTTGTTGTTAGTTGTTGTAGCAGATATGAAATGGAGTCCACGCCTTTGCCTCTGTCTCTACCCCGGCAGAATTTATAGTGCAACAAATACAGAATACAGACGAGATATCTAGAGCTATATTCTATCTGTATTGCTATTCCTATTACTATTTACTATGTATAAAAGAATTCCCTTCTCGGCTCTACTGATATTTTATTGTACACAGTCCTTGTTATCCTCAGACTTTTGTTTTGTTGTATCTGTATTGTTCTTGTTCTTGTGCATTATTCCTAAGATATTACAACAACTCAGACTGTATTCAATATCCAAATAAAGTGCAGTAATTTCAATACAGAGAGACAGAAAGAAACAAAAGTCCGTCTGTGTGGATTTTACATGGGAAATTCGGAGCCACTCTGACCATATCAGTAGATTTATTCTCGTCTACCGTCATCATCATCATCATCATCTTATCCTTCTCCATTTCTTTTCCTCATGTTCCCTCGCATTTTTTTTTCCTCTGGCTTTATGGACACATTTTTTTTTGGTTTGTGTCCACAGGTAAATTTCTCACTCACTCGAAAGTTCTCCTCCTTTTTTTCTTCTCAGAGCAAGAATAAGAATAAGAATAAGCGCGCATGTGATGCAAAATGCATCAAGAAAATGAGTGCAAGTTTAAAATGGATGGAGCAGATTTCTGTCCGTCGTGATGGAATTGACCATTTCGGTAGGTTTTACTTGGTTTAGAGTCATTGTACTTGACTGTGACAATATCCGCAACGTTTGACCTCCACTGGTTTGTTTGTTGATGAATCTGAAATCTGAAATCTGGTTGACGCTAATCTAATAGACATTTTCCACCATAAATCCTGAGCTGCGGATGTCAGAAAATTGTAATGGTGTGTAAAATTGATAATAATTTCAATTTATTTTGGATCGCGATCGTAGGTGTGAATGACAATTAGAAAAAGTGTTCAATTGGGTGCAGAATTCAGCACAGAGAAAGACAAAAGGAGAGAAATAGAGAGAGAGAGAGAGAGAGAGAGAGAGAGAGAGAGAGAGAGAGACGGAGTATGGGCGATTTATTATGTAAAAGGCCATAAGTCTACGAGTGACAGCCATCGCCATTCATTTTTCTCGATAGCTCAAACGCTCAAAGCAAATACAGACTCAAGCAAGCATTAAAAGTCCTTGTTTTCCTATTGTGAGTATTGTTATTTGTGGGCTCGTTAATGGAAGATAAACTGGCATGACAAAAGGATAATTTAGTGCTAATGATTAAATATTGTGGGACTCGTCCGTCCGTCCGTCCGTTGGACATATAACCACATACATATCATACAATTACAATTACAATTGCCATCTTCATCTCCAGTAGGTTCGTCCGTCCACAATTAAAAATAAACAAATGCATTCCCCTCCCAGCGATCGGATCGGATCCCATTTAATCACCAACATCCATTCCACATATTCTATTAGTCTAGTCCAGAAATACTATCGACTCTTCTTTGCATTAAATATGAAGTTATAAAAAATACTCCATCACTTTCAGGTTTCATTAGCGAAAGCAAATCGAAAATGTAAAAGTGCGCTAATCGTAATACGATAAAAATCATCTTTTTGCTCGTGGCATCGCTCCATTTCGGTTGTCATCGGTGACATATTCTCTTTCTCTTTTTTCTCATGGTTCTATATATTATTATGTAATTCTATATTCTATACAGATATCGTATATAAAGTGGCTGAGAAATGAGAGAGTGACAGCTCCTCCGTCGTTCATTCACCACATTTAAAAAAAAAGGGACCAACGACCACAATATACCAAAGAAATGATCCACATGAGAAAATGAGAATGAAACAAAATAAAGTCTGAATACATTTGAGCAGAGTCGTCTGACGATGAGCCAGCCGAGGTGCAATTAATTTTAATAAGTGATTTTATGAGGTAACTAAAATAGCTCCGTCTTCACGTTCAACTGTGCATTTGTCTTGAAGCTCATTCCATATGAACAAATTACAAATTATGGTCAGTTACAAGTATACCTACAACTATACAACCTAAATACCTACAACTAACTATAACTCGAGAGTTTAATCACAGCACTTACTCATCCCCCTCCAACTCCAACTCCAACTATATTCATGCAATGAATAGAATCAGCTCAATTAACGTTTACACTCTTATACTCTAAATCTCCTCTGGCCATTACAATTTCATATTCTTAAGTCCACATAAAAATTACCGACTATATCCGCAGTACACAAATATTCATAAGACAAATCTGCAGGCTCTTTCTTTTTCTTGTTCCTTTTCTGTTTCGGTTTCTTGGCCTTGTCAGAGTACATAATACATATATCGTAATATAAGACTGCGAATATGTGCACAATAAGAATAAGTACTGATAATTGCTATCGGAGAGACAAACGTCAAGCTCTTATTGTATATTGTATGTATATGTGATGTGAGGAGGATTTTTACTTTAGCAAAATCTTGGATTTAGAGTTCGTTCCCGTGTATTTATACGTGCATTTAAATGGGTACTGTGATTATTCTGAGCTGTGGAATCCGTAGGGGATTTTTTTTGACTTTGTTGTCCATGTGTGTACAATGTGTACATATAATTGTGTAAAATGTATATAGTGGAGTAACGGAGGTGTCTTTTTCCATGCCCTGCTGGGATTTGACTAGCAACTCAGATCTCCTCTCATAAATTATCCGTCCGTCCACAATACAATACAATGCAATACAATTCACATGCATACCCTACATAACTATTACATAACGACCAACTTGACACACGTACATATTCATATTACATATCGTCCTAAGTAAAGTATCTTACTAGTAATTAAAAACTAAAAAGCCTTTGTCATCCCCCAACGAGAAACAGCAAACAGCCTTCTCTCTCGCTTTCTTTCTTACAGGCTAAATCCGTAGTCCGTACAGATAGTTAATTTAAAGCAAAATGCAATTCATCCCCGTTAATATACATTACGAATTAAAATTATTTCATTTTATTTTTCAATCCCTGTTTAGAAAAGTTACAAAGTAATGTAAAGTTTTGTATAGTGTCATTTTTTTGTTTTTTTGGTTTTTGATAGTGACTGTCATCGCTTTTGTTTTGGTCTTTGCTCAAGGAGTTACCGCTATATACAGGTACTTTTGGGAATTAATGCGTTTTCCCTGGCAGTCGACAAATATATACGAATAAGAATAAGAATACGCGGAATCCGCTCATGAATCAAATTCTCAATGCTCAAGACCTCAAGAGAAAGAGAGAGACAGGTGATAATAAAGGGGGGAAACAGTACAGGAGAACAAGCTTTCCTTGCTCAAGTATATGCAGATACAATGTAAGTATATACAGATACTTATGTAAAAACATTTTTAAACATATTCGCACTCTCGCACACATTCGTAATTCGCATTCCCAGGATGTCCAAAACAGGATTTTCTCTCTCTCTCTCTCCCTTTTACATCTTTTACATCTAGATTAAGGAAATATTTATGTAATAGATACCTCTTTTAATATGTATTTTATGCTGTAGCATTTACCTTGTATTTCTCTCCCCTCATTTTCATTCCAGTCACAGAGCTGTAGCGATTACGATTAAATCCTAAAGTAATACTCATATGTATCTTATAATATACGATATAAACTTGAGTTCATGTGTTTAAATATCTTGCACACAGGGAAATGACACCAGCAAACGAATCAGAGTTTACGTCTCCCCATTGTTTTTTTGTTATTTGTTATTTTGTGCCTTTAACTTTTGGCTTCATTCTCCTTCTCATTCTGATTTGTGAATTGTGAATTGTGAACTCAAAATATAATGTGGAAAAATGGCTGGGAAAAGGATTTTCACACTTGTACGATAATTTCGTCATTCGTCATTTCATTTATTATCTTTCTTTCTCTCTTCTTTTCCTATTGAAAAAGGCTAAAATAAAGTCCCTTGCCTGTCTCAACATTAGCAAAAAAATCTAAACATGAGCTCAAGTTCAAAAAAAAAAAACAAAATGTACGAGTAGGTAAACTGTTTTTTGTGTGTGTCTGTGTATGTGTTTTTTTTGTTTGCGTGTGTGCAAAAATAATCAAACACATATATATTTTTATTCCGTCTTTCTTCCAAGAAAAACTACAGGATTTTACAGTTTCCCCACTCGGAAGATTACACAACATAAATTTAGACTCTTTTCTTTTACAATACACATGACATCATTAATCATTCATCATCACATAAAAAAAAACAACAAAAATATTTTTGTTTACGCTGTCTCGTCGTGAGTTTCCTTAAACAGGTAAACAAGCGAGTTTTTTTTTCTTTTTTGATGAGATGATGAGATTATCTAAGGATTTCCGGATGAGATTTCATTTCATTTCAGCGGCTTCCGTTTCTATCTGTATATTCATTTTCCTCCGACAATTGGAAATTTACCTATACCCTAATAATATGTAATAGCAATGAGGTTGAGATTGAAAAATGAGACGGAAATCATCATCAAATTTTTTGCGGAATTATATGGAGAAAAAATAGATAAAGACTGGAATTTGAATTGAATGTGAAATATGTGAAATATATCAAATATCAACTCGGGAAGTTTGAATTATCTGTAATTTCAGATAGATAAAATGATGGATTTGTAATCGACTTTTCGTTCCGCAATTTAATCCGTTTCTTTTGTTCTTGTTTTTGTTCTTTGTTCCTTACCTTTCTGTTCATCAATGCAAATAAAAAAAATGGAGCTGTATTTTTGAAGGGAGAATAAATAAGAAATGGCTATAAAATATAAAATAAAAAATTGAATGAGATTTCTTCATCCTTTTTTACATCTGGAGAGAGAGCGAGAGAGAGAGTGAGAGAGAGAGCGAGCGGTGTGGAAGGGATTCCCAAATGATTGTTTCCTATATTTCTCTTCTCTTCCTTCTCTTTTCTTTTGTTGCGCGTATTCGTATGATACGATTACGTTCATGATGATGGCTGATGGTAATGTTTGAGGTGGAGTTGAGGACATTCCGCTCTTGTTCCCGTCGTCGTCATTGGCGCAAAGCATTGAGAACTGTAATATCGGCATACGGACGGACGGCTGTCTTTTCTTCTACTTCTTCTTCTTGTGCTTACTCCTCGCTCCTCGCTCTTCCTCTAAATGTACCTACAGCAATAGAATCCGATTCCACACTCTTTCATGGCCTTTTCGTCGTTCCTGTTTCGTTGGTCGTTCATTCGTTCGTTCGTTGGTTGTTGGCAGTTGGCAGTTGGTTGGAGGAGACGACGGCCAGAGAAGGAGAAGAAACTCAAGAACAAGTCCCTACAGGGATTTCTCTAGTGTTTTAACAAGGTGCGAACAAGCACATTCACAATTTCTTCACGTTTAACGACATGAAAACTTTTCCCCGTGAAATGTTTCGCTTCTTATCTTTTATTCCTTCCTCTTTCTCTCTCTCTTTCTCTCTCTCAACTTCCTTTCTCTCCCTCCGTCTCATTCTTTCCCCTCTTGCTTCACGTGCATCATGTGCATACGCGTGTGTGTGTCCGTATTCTCTGTATCTGTATGTGGATTTGGATGTGTGTTTGGCTTGGAGCTGAAATGTTCCATTCTTCTTCTCATTCTCCAACCAAGTTTTCCAAGTCTGGAGTCTGTACACTCTTACACTGTACACGCTATAGATTTTCTCCAGGAGAATGTCTGTATCAAAAAATCCGGAATCCAATGCCCAAAGCCATTCCAGCTATGATGTACATTGTACATGGAAGCATACACGAGGAGGAGAAGGCGGCTTTATATTAGCTTACACAAACAATACCAAAATAGTCGAGGCATTCTAACAGGCCCTGTGTGTGTCTGTGCCTGAGTTGAGTCTGGAGTCTGTCTACACTCTCCTCAAATCCACATTGTACATGCAGGAAAACCATTCAATATCTAAAGTCTAAAGTCGCTCTCCTCTTCAACTCTTCAGGTCTTTACGAACGAACTTGAGCACAAGCATTTTAAACGAGGTTCTCCCTCCATTGCATGTGCGTGTGCCCGTAATATGTGTAATGTCTGGAGTTGGGAGATGGGATTACACGAGTAAACCAGGAAATAGTCAACACTTACACAATGACCTCAAGCAGGTGGAATAATAACCTTGTGGATATATCGACGACTACAAACTCCCATTATTATACATTAGAAACATTATCAAATCCCCCTTCTCCTTCTCTCCTTCTCTCTTTCTCCCTTTCTCTCCTTTCCTATTCCTAATCCATTCGTTTCATATGAACATTTCCCATGTATTTTGTATCGAGTATCGAGTGTCGGTCCGTCGGGCTTTCTATTATTTTCAGCAGGTAGCGAAACAGACGGGAACTTTCTTTGAAATTTTCAACACGACGACGACAACAGAAGAAAGGAGAGGAGACGAATGGAGATATTGTGAACGAACAGGCTTTGTATTCATCCTGAGCGTCTTGGCCGTGTTTTGTGTAACGTTGGACGACCGACGACGTGGAAGGTGGAACATTCAACATTTAACATTCAACTTTCCCCCCGTTCAAGTGTTGGCTGGTAAGCATATAGAAATAGGAATAGAAATAGAAATAGGAATAGAAATAGGAATGGCAATAGCGTACAGGGGAAAAGGTGAAATTTCTTAGTAGCTTTTGCTGTATTCCACATTTGCACTTGCTGGTGGAGTTGTAGCTACAGGATTTATATAGGAGATTTGGGGTATAGGGAGTTGAGGTAGGGAAAGAGAGAGAAAGAGAGAGAGAGAACGTGGAATGAATGACGGGAATTGTATGTACACATGTGGCTGGCTGGTGTGTGTGGATTGTGGATTGTGGATGGAGGTATGAGATGAGGAAGGAGTCAAGTCAAAGCTAGACGAAGCTGTTCCAACAACTAGTTTAGGCAGTTTAGCTCCCTTTTTTCCTCCTTTCCTGCTTATCTCAGTCATATTTCATTCCTTTGAGAAAACTTTCTTCACATGCCTCACTTTCACTCTCACTTTCACTTTCATTCTCCCTCTGGAAATTCAACGCTTGAAATGTGATGTGAACTCACATTCAGTCAGTTTCAGCTTCAGTTTCGGCTTTTACAACATCAGCTTCCGCTTCTCTCTCTCTCTCTCAAGATTCAAGGTGAAATGAAACAAGTGAAAGTCCAGAGTTCATCTCTTTTCCTTTAATCCCTTTTACACAATTACAATTACAATTCCACACACAACTATAGGACACACTCATGTTTGTACGAAACAAATATATACGTAGGATATGTATGTATGTGGATTGCGGATGAATGGATGACTTCTACGTGCATTCATATTATGTAATGAAATGGTGTGGTTTGGCGTTCTATAAACACACGGGAGAAAATAGCAATGATGACGACGCGTTGTACACAATTACAAGGGAATTCATATTTAGTTTTTGTGTAGACACTCATTTTCCCACTTGAGATGTGGAGACAGAGTTGAATCGGCGAATGTCTGTACAAATGAAGGAGCGGATTTGAGGGAGAAAGAGAGTTTCCATGAAAGCGTCAAGTTTTGCCCCGAAGGCTCGCGAATCTTGAAAATCCCAAATTCCAAATCTACTTCGTCTTCTTCCTCTCTCAACTTCATCTTCATTTTCGTTTTCATCTTCATCGTTGGAGTTGCAGCCAGGAGGATATTTTTTTCTGAATTTCGATGAAAATGAAAAAAGTTGTGAGGAGAAAGATCAGATCTCGTGCTGTGTCTGCACTTTCTCTGAGTATCTCTCGTGTCTGTCTGCCTGTGTGTGAATTGTTAATGTGTGCACAATGCTTTTACTTCCCTTGTACTTTTGTACATTTAATTCGTGGATTACTCATAAATTAATTTTCTCTAGTGTTTTCTCCCCTTGTACTTTTGTACATTTATTTCGTGGATTACTCATAAATTAATTTTCTCTAGTGTTTTCTCCCCTTTTTCCTTTTCCTATTAATTACACAGCAGTGGGGTTTTGGATGACTGTTGGACGGACGACGATGGAGTTTCCTATTTCAGCTCGTTCCCCCGACCAACTCCGAAACTACAAGAAGTTTTCTCGGAGAAATTTCTCTAATTTTTAATTAAATATGGCACTAGCTGCCTCCAGTAATTATAAATAATTCAAATATTTCCCCCTCATACTTTGCAACATACAACTTTTTTTAAGAATAATTTGATTAATTATGTATTTACGTATGGACTCGGTCGGTGTTCGCTCGTTCGTTCGTTCGTCGTTGCCTTCTTGTAGGTACTGTTAGATATGGGGGGTATTAGTGTTAATACGTGTGACTAATAACTGCATATGCTGAGTAGAAGATAATGTGTGATGACAATGATGAG